>JADLZN010005630.1:0-128738 GCA_018155175.1 Sinocyclocheilus anophthalmus
TCTCCCAGGCATGCTGTGGTTTGCACGGATGCCTCAAACCACCGGCTGGTGGGCCACGTACAACGGGCTTGCAGTGCTAGGGGTTTGGATGGGGCCCCAACTGCACTGGCATCAACTTCCTCGAGTTGCTGGCAGTGCACCTTGCCAGGGGCAGTCTCAAAGGGCTCTTACGAGGCAAGCATGTACTGGTCCGCACGGACAATACAGCGACCGTTGCGTACATCAACCATCAGGGCGGTCTACGCTCCCGTCGCATTTTGCAATTCGCCCGCCATCTCCTCCTCTGGAGTTAGAAGCATCTGTGGTCGCTTCGTGCTGTTCACATTCCTTGGTTGCTCAACCGGGCAGCCGACGAGCTGTTCCGAGCTGTGCGCCCGGGAGAATGGCAACTCCATCCCCAGACAGTCCAGCTGGTTTAGGGACGTTTCAGAGCCGCTCAGGTACACCTGTTTGCCTCTCATGAAACCTCTCACTGCCAGTTGTTCTACACCCTGACCGAGGGAACACTTGGCACGGACACACTGGCACACAGCTGGCCACAGGGCACACGCAAGTATGTGTTTCCCTCAGTGAGTCTTCTCGCACAGTTCCTTCAGTCAGGGAGACGAGGACAGTCCTGCGGGTGGCGCCCTTTGCCTACCCGTACCTGGTTCCCAGGAACTAATGCCTCCCTCGCGACAGCCCTCCCTCTGGCCATGTCCTCTGAGGAAGATTACTGACTCAGAGACTGTGCACCCTTTGGCACCCCGCGTCCGACCTCTGGAACTTCATGTCTGTCCCTGGACTGGACGGCGAGGGTTCTATTGGGCTTACCCAAGTTCAGTTGACACCATCACTTCAGCGAGAAGCACCGTCTACGAGACACGGGCCTCCTTTGAAGTGGGACCTGTTTGTTGAGTGGTGTTCTTCTTGCCGAGAAGGCCCCCGAAGATGCCTGATTGTAGTTGTGCTGTCCTTTTTGCAGCAAGTGTTGGATCGAAGGCTGTCTCCCTCCACCCTTAATGTTTATGTCTCGGCGATCGCTGCGAACCACGACCACTTAGAAGGGAGGTCGTTGGGGAAGCATTACTTGGTCGTCAGATTCCTTAGGGGGCGAGAAGGTTAAATCCTCCACGTCCCCCCTCTATACCCTCTGGGGACCTGAGTCTGGTGCTCACGGCACTACAGCAGGCCCCGTTTGAGCCTTTACAGGCAGTGGAGCTGAAGTTCCTCTCAATGAAGACTTTGCTCCTGCTGGCATTGGCCTCTATCATGAGGGTAGGGGACCTGCACGCATTTTTGGTGAATGATTCGTGCCTGGAGTTCGGGCCGGCTGTTTCCCAGGTAACCCTGAGGCCCCGGCGCGGCTATTTGCCCAAGGTTCCCGCTACTCCCTTCAGGGATCATGTGGTGAACCTCCAAGCGCTGCCCTCGGAGGAGGCAGACCCGGCCCTAGTTTTGCTCTGTCCCGTCCGATCCTTAAGGTGCTACTTAGACCGGACGCAAAGCTTCAGAACCTCAGACCAGCTCTTTGTCTGTCACGGAGGCCGGGAGAAGGGGAATGCCGTCTCTAAGCAGAGGATGGCCAACTGGATTGTGGATGCCATCACCTTGGCTTATCAGTCACAGGGTGTGCCCTGCCCGCTCAGGGTGCGAACTCACTCAATTAGAGGTGTTGCATCTTCCTGGGCGCTGGCTCGTGGCGCCTCGCTGCCAGATATTTGTAGGGCTGCGGGCTGGGCGACCCTTAACACGTTCGCTAGATTCTATAGCCGTCGTGTGGAGCCGGTATCCTCCTGTGTTTTCACCTCAAACGGGTAGAAGCACTGAGAGGCCCCGGTTTCGGGTCGGCTTGCAAAATCACTCCAGAGAGTCCATACAGTAGACCCTGTTGAGTTCCTCCGTCCCCTCGGCAGCCAGACGTGGCGGAGCGTGCGGCGCCAGGCCTTCACTCGTTGAATACTCGAGAACCGGTAGAAGGTTGGGTTCCATATGTAAGACCTAAGTGTATCTCATATGTGTTAAGTCCACGGTATAGCCTCGAGCCCGTGTTTCCCCGGCATACTTCTGCCATTCCAAGAGGGTTCAATAACCTTCATTCTTCCATATGCACCTAAGGGATTTTCATATGTGTATTGCTTCCGAAACCCCCTTCGGGAAGGTTCGAGCTTCCGTAAAGTCCCTGTTCCAAGTAGAACGGGTACGTTTTCCTAGTGTTATCCCGTCTTACTCATTGGGTAGTGCCATAGCATCAGTAGCTGGTCCTCTTGTGATGAAGCCCTGGCCTACGCCAAAAAATAGGGCGCAGGTGGCTTCCACAGGACACCGGAAGGGGCAGTAGCTGTGGCCCTTTGGTAGGATCCCAATTTCGTCGTTCCTCCGACGTGACGTCGCGAGTTACCGACTGAAAGGGCACGTCTCGGTTACGTATGTAACCCTCAATCCCTGAAGGAGGGAACGGAGACATCAAGTCCCGTCGCCACAGCTGCTGTACCACCACTGAGCAGCCAGGTCACCGGCTCGGCTCCTCAGCAAAAAACCTGAATATGCGCTGCATCTGCTGCCTACTAATACTCACGCTGTGATCAGCAGCAGCAATAATGCAATAATCGCATGCCAATGTGCATTGGATCGTTTAGTTTACACTCAAGTATTGGTCCCTCCTAAGGAGAAATCCCAATTTCGTCCGGTCCTCCGCGTGACTCTCCGTTCCCACTCCTCGAGGGAACTAGGGTTACATACGTAACCGAGACATTATATAATCAGATTACCTTTTTTTCCAAGTAACTAATAAAGTAACGCATTACTTTTAAATTTACAATGAAATATCTGAGTTGCTTTTTCAAATATGTGACACAAGTTACTTTGTTTTCCCATTTATTCACTGACCTGTCGCTGTGTTGAGATCAATTTGGAGTGAGGTTTTTTGGTGTGAAAGGGCCCTTACAGTTGCCAAAAATATAACTTTTGCATTTTTTGTTATTAAAAAACAAATAACACAACGTAACAGATTACTTTCCATAAAAAGTAACTAAGTAACACAATTAGTTACTTTTTATGGATTAACACAATATTGTAGTGCATTACTTTTAAACGTAACTTTGCCCCGAAACAGATGCCAATCATATGTTTTTAAGTGTAAGTCCACTGCTTTGTAGATTACTTTACAGTGATCTGTGCATTGTAAATACTTGTCATCTTGCATGAATCATTTAAAGCTGCAAAGTGGTTGTAATAAAATTATAAACAATGGTTTCTTTTTTTCCCACTGATTAAAAACAAACAAATAAAATGTCCACTTGACACGGTTCAGTTTTTCTTTTGTAGACATGACCTCTCTGGTTTAGTAACACTGGTGTTGGATCAGCAATAGTGTAAACAAGCTTCTGCGAATTTTGTACAGAGGCCACATTCGAGCTCTCAAGCCTCTGCCAAGCACTGGAACTATGATCAGATCACATGGGCACATGGAGACAATCAACATAAAGGTGTTAATGTACTTTTATAACAAAAGAACAATATTTCACATTGCTCTGTGATTTTTATCGCTCTTTAATCTGTTATTTAATTTTCTTATCATAGTCCAGATGGTGTCTTCTCTACTGGATCCATTTGAGAACTGTGTGTTAATAATAAATTGGCTTTGAATTTCTTGAAGTATCTCAGTTTTGTGTTCTTAACAACAATATCCACTATTCATTTTTCCACCCAGAAAGTGTATGCATGTATGTGAGGGTGTGTGGGCTACAGAATGGGATAAATATAGTTGTCTTAGGGCTGGAAGGTGAGGTTAGCCCTTGGGAGAGGCAGAGAATCTTAAATAAAGCAGTCAGAGTGAGGAAAAGACAAAGAGAGAGTTTGCATAAGTGATGTCCTCATGCATTTCTTTGAGGTTCGAGGTGAGTTTCACCATGTGTTTTGTAAAGAACTAAATATGCTACATGTACTTGTGCCATAAGATGCCCATAATAAAGAGATTTCTCTGAAGTAAAAAAAAAATAATAATGTTCAAATATTGAGTGACTATTACATTTACATTTAGTCATTTAGCAGACACTTTTATCCAAAGCGACTTACAAATGAGGACAATAGAAGCAATCAAAACTAACAAAAGAGCAACAATATGTGCAAATGACAAGTCTCGGTAAGCCTAACACAGGTACAGACAGCAAGGTATATATAGTATATATATATATATATATACTAATACATACACACATACACACACACACACACAAAGAAAACCAAGTAGATAGAATAGAAAAAATAGAAAAAATAGAAAGCTAGTTTTAAAAAAAAGAAGAAGATAAATATAAAGTATAATTAAAATAGAATAGAAAATGCTAGAGTTACAGGGTCAAATAAAGATGGAACAGATGCATTTTTAGTTGTTTCTTGAAGATGGCTAAGGACTCATCTTGCTTGGATTGAGTTGGGCAGGTCATTCCACCAGGAGGGAACGGTTAATGAAAAAGTTTGTGAAAGTGATTTTGTGTCTCTTTGAGATGGCACAATAATATGCCTTTCACTTGCAGAATGCAAGCTTCTAGATGGCACATAAGTCTGAGGTAATGAATTTAGGTGAAGGGGTGCGGAGCCAGTGGTGGTTTTATAGGCAAAAATTAATGCCTTGATTTTAATGCGAGCAGCTACTGGTAGCCAGTTCAAATTGATGAACAGAGGTGTGACATTTGTTTTTTTCGGCTCATTAAAGATTAATCTTGCAGGCATTTTGGAATAGTTGTAGAGGTTTGATAGAAGTGGCTGGAAAACCTGCCAAGAGAGCATTGCAATAGTCCAGCCTGGACAGAACAAGAGCTTGAACAAGGAGGAGTTGTGAAGCATGTTCTGAAAAGAAAGGGCCTGATATCTTCCTAATGTTTTAATAAAAGCATGCCGGCAGTTTTTAGCAATGTTGTTGAAAATTCAGCTTCATAAAATCAACCTCCAGATTTCTAGCTTTTGATACGTGATGGTTTTGTTTGAACACCACAAGTATTCTGTCTTGGCAAGGTAGTTGAAGTGTATGTCTGTCCTCCAAGAAATGTCTGTTATACAAGTTGAGATGCGAGCAGCTATCTTTGGATCATCAGGATGGAATGAGAGGTATAGTTGAATGTCATCAGCATAACAGTGATACGAAAAGTCATGTTTCTGAATGACAGAACCTAGTGTTGCCATGTAGACAGAGAAGAGAAGTGTTCTAAGAATTGAGCCCTGAGGCACCCCAGTAGTTAAATTTTGCTACTTGGACACCTCACCTCTCCAAGATTCTTTGAAGGACCTATCTGAGAGGTAAGACTTATACCACTGGAGTGCGGTTCCTGAGATGTCCTTTGCAAATAGGGTTGACAGGACGATCTGGTGGTTAACCATGTCAAAGCAGCGGACAGATCCAGCAAGATAAGTATAAAAGATTTGGAACCCGCTCTTGCCAGTCTTAGGGCTCCAACAACTGAGAGCAAGGCAGTCTCAATTGAATGTCCACTTCTGAAACCATATGTAAAGTTAACACCTACTAATAACGGTGAGTGAAGTCACGAAAATATATATACTGGTTACACTACCAGTTGGAATTACACACTTAAGATTTGCAAGTAAAATGCAGTGAGAACAGTAATATTTGAATATTATTACATAAAATAACTATTTCTATTTGAATAGTATTTAAAATGCGTGTTATTCCTGTAAATCCAAGCCTGGGATTTTTCCATCATGACTCCAGTCCCTCAGTGTCAAATGTCCTTCAGATTATTTAATTTTATGATTTCCTGCTCAAGACATAGTCTTTATTAATATTGAAAACAATGCTGCTTCATATTTTTGTATAACCGTGGAGGCAGCTACCACATTCAAATTGGGTAATTATATTAAAAAATTTTTTTGACATTGATTAATCAAAAGTCACAGTAAAAACAGTTATAATGTTTCAAAAGATTTATATTTTAAATAAATGTTCTTTTGAACTTCCTGTTCATCAAATAATTTTCCTAAATGGGTCGGGGCGAGTTATCCACAAAAAATATTAAAACAACTTGTCAATAGTTTAAAATAATAATACCATATTATATTTGTTCCACCATTACTAATTCATAATAATTGAGCATTAAATCAACATATTAGAATGATTTCTGAAGAAAAATTCAGCTTTGACATCACAGGAATAAATTGCATTTTAAAATATACTGAAATAGAAATCAGTTATTTGAACTGCTATAATATTTCAAAATATTTGTCTGGGGACTGGATATCCGCTATAGCATGACAATGAATAATTTAGTTATATTGGTCTAAATTTCAATATCGGCGCTTCCCAAATAAAAAACTAATTTTGTTTCCGAAAGTGCATTGCAAACGTATATAAATATTCCGTGTTTATCCCCACCTTCCCACCAGGGGCTTTATATTGTCCATTTCATGTTTCCAGGCTTAAAACATATTTGTTTCTGCATTACTAATCCTTCACTGTGGCATCTCTAATGTTGATTGCTCTGTGCGTCCACTCCTGCCCCTGCCATGCCATATTAGTGTTAGTAAGAGACAAATAGCAGGAAGTCCATGTCTGTTAATAGCAGGAAATGAACACTTAACGAACTGCACGCATGTCACCCACAGCCATTCAGTAATAACTGTAATCACTTTTCGACATGCTGCGTTTGCATCTCTAGAACCTTTTTGCGCAAGATGATATGAAGTTCAGGTTACAGCAGTGGGTGGTGGCACGGCAGGACCTCTGCTTATGAGAGCCCATGACCATTCGCTCTCTCCCACACACACACACACACACAAGAGCATTTGCAAATGCTAAAATCAAGCATTCATGCTGCATACAATCTGCAACTGTCTTTGTAAATGTGGACAATATGTCTGACTGTCGTAAAGGGCACCAGGTTTTTTGTTCCTCACCAGGGAGACTTTGTATTTTTGGTTAAAGCTCAAGACTGGATATCCAGAAGGTTGCTGGTTCATTATATATATATATCGTAAGATAATATATATATTATATCTATAGGTTTATATTATATATCTATATACTCCCTCCCCCCCGGTCTAGATGTCTCTCTGCAGCAGCTAGGCTAAATTATTTTTTTTATTCCCAGTTAAGAGGATTAAACTCCCACCTGAGTGACACTACTCAAGTAACAGACCATGCAAAATACCCAAAAGTATTTAAAATATTGCAAAGTAATGTTGCAACTTTGCAAACAATAATAAAATCAGAGAATGACTTTAACTTTAAGCGACACGAGCATACGCAAAACAAGGGGAACAATATGATGTTTGTTATTATTAAGATTTTATATAGCCCACGTTTTTATAAACACTTTTTTTTTTTATTTACTGCTTAGGCAATAACGTTGACAATAACTTATATCTTCAACATACGTTGTCTATGAACAAAAATGTAAGAAGGTATGTTTTCAGTGGACTTTTAAAATTAGCTTTGCTTGAGAAAACAAAAATGTACAGTTACAGTGTTTTTTCTTTTGATTTAATCGAGTTGGTTTTGCATCAAACACAACGTAATTTTCGGCAATCGAGATCTGGCAGCAACAACGCATTTTTCCACTTGGGCGAGCACTTCGCGGACAGCTTACCTCGCGCATTAAATCTGCCACAGAGCAGAAACACACGCTGAGATGACATAATCCTGACTAGTCAACAACAGAGCAGGCGAGAAAGCTGCGGCGAATCCGCCTCTCCCGTAATCAACTTCACTGTTAGATTTAAAGAAAATTACTGCCGTTTGGCAAATAAATTATTTTACGTACTTATTCCTAACTCTTTAAGATTTAAGTTAAATTTCAAATGATAAGGGATCAACTTATATTCATGTTTATATGAATTATCCCGTGAACTTATTCTCTCAAATGGCCTGGGTATGCGGAGCATTCGCAGCTTATATAGATGGAACGGCACTGATATATACTGGGTTTGAAATTAACTTTTTCTCTCACCAGCCAATTTGGCTACTACATCTTTAAGTTACCGGCCATTCATAACATCTACCAGCCAAAAAAACCCTGAAATAAACCATTAACTACCTCACACCTTTCCAATTAAATATTTTTATTTATAAACTGACTACCTGCAGCTTTTAAAAATCAATTTAAGAACTTTTTAAACCCTATTAAGACCTCACAAATAAAATTATACATTATATACAGTTCAGCTTACAGTTTTCACAAAAGCTAAAAGTTTTTCAGCACACATTTAAGCTTTAATCCATTTTTACGGAAATGGAGGCAGTCAAACGTAATCATTATTCATTAATTGAAACAAGTTACCAAATCATTTTATATGAATTAATAACATAATCAAGATTCTCTTAAAATATATCTTAATGTCTTAATTTTTTAGATTTTTAAAATGCATTAGCATTAGCTTCTTGTGTATCCACAAGTTCACATTTACAATTGAGTGTTTGCTACTTAAAAATATGGGTCGATTTTCGCATTGGTCTGCACAAAAACAGCAGAAGGGCTTGTTGACAATGCTGATTCATCCTCTGCCAGCAGGAGGTGATTTTGGAACAGCAGAATATAGCAGTTTCTGTGGTAATGGCTGTACAGCAGCATCTGACTTTCAAACATGCAGCGCTCATATTTATTTAATGAAATCATAACCTTTCGGAGTTTAATCGACACATTAAGCTATATCGCAATTCTTGTCTTTCCGTCCACAAATTTAAGACCTCTTGAAATCATAATTAAGACTTTGTTGTACCATTTAAGACTTTTATGGCCTTAAATGTGATACAAATAAATTTAAAACATTGGTTGGATCAAAGTGCATGATATCAGGAGAGTTCAGCTGGACAGTATGAAAATCACAGAGTGTCTTTACAGAGAGTTTTCAGTAATTTTTTGAGTCTTCGCTATTGTTTCAATACAAAAGAAACCAGCGCCATTATTTGTTGCGTAGTGAAGGGTATGTTCAGGTAAGCTAGGTATGTATAGATGCTGTGCAATTAGGCTGGATTTAATGTATCATGATTACTCACGAGTTCAGCATTTGCACTAAATCTGCGCAAATTTGGCTTACATTAACTTCCCCAAGAATTTAATAAGTGAAGAAAAGTAACCCACCAAATTGGCTAGTGATTTTACAGCGTTACCCTGCCACAGCTGATTTTTACCCGCATTGGGCGGGTGTTAATTCAGACCCTATATATATTATATATAGTATTTTGTATGAGTAGGTGCAGTTTCCTAACAACTGAATGTGTGAAAATGTTTCAAAGTAAATCCTACACCATTTTTATTTTCAGTGTTTATCCAGAGCTGAATATGTGCCCTTGAGCAAGACACGTCCTACAAAAAAAATTATAATCATCATGTTTTCAAAACCATATTATAAAGGTAAAACTGATTTTTAGTAATTTAGTATATACATTTAATTTTAGTTAATGAAGTATATGTTTTTTCAGTTTAAATTTAACTTTATTAAAATACTTTACTTTATTAAATGTAACTTTTAACGGAATGTAAAACGTAAAATGCTGACACCTTTTCTTTTGGTAAAGTTATGGCAATCACAGCTGTTATGTTTTATTTATTTATATACAGTGTGAAAGGTCTGTCTTGATGTTTCAGTTTTGTTTTGTTGTTGTTTTTTTCTTTCATTTTTGTCATTGTATTGAAAAGAGCTCTATAAAGATTCTTAGAAAATAACTGCATACAGAGTCTGGAACAACAGTAGGTCGATTAAATAATGACTGAAGTTGCTGAAACAAATTTCACCAGCTCTGGTTGTGAGATTTAAATAATATTTATGATATAAATGAGAATAAATAGAGATCTACAGTAGATTGTTGTACTAAGCGCAGTACAATTTGTATTACCTCACTATAGTTATAAGTCAGCCAGTGTTTCGCTTTTAATAGATGGAGCACTTCCTGGGACTAGGCTAGGTTTTATTTTTTAGTCACACATTAGGAAAAGATTCCTAAAGGTACAGAACCGCACGGGCAGTAAAGGATATCTTTCCTAACCCTAAACATTCTCTTTTAAGACAGTGACCTATATGTGAGTGTGGTAAATGAGGACAGAGTGTAACAGAGGTGTTTAAGTGTGTGTGAGTTTCCTGTCCCAGTTTAATCTTGGCATTTCCACTGTCCCTTTTTCCACCACAGACTGGATTCAATTACTGCCCCTGCTCTGACCTTAAACCCCTTTGACCCCTGAGAATGCCCTGACAGCAACCCATATCAGCCCTCCTCTCCAAACCTCTGCTCTACTCTCCTGTCCTCTTCCTTTTTCCTTTCTTCTTGTGTCTTTTTGCATCCCTTTGTATTTTTCCCCATACTGTTCACTTAATTTTGTCCTTATTCTATCCTTCCTCTTTTGGACTCATTCTTCATGGATGTGATTCTTCTGGATTAATCCAGAATTCTGTTTGTTTGTTTGTTTTTTCGGCCTAAAATCATGACACAATGGGGGGACGTGGAACTGGAAAGGGGCAGAAACAAAACAAGTCCAAATAATAAGCCCATGGGTGAGTGGAGGGTGGTAGGAGCCAGGGGGAGGCCAGGAGCAGGAGGAGCCAGATGTATAGCCAGAGCCCAGCCAGGATGGCGGCCCACAGTGAAGTCGCCGGAGGGAGGAGCCATGGTGGAGTTAGGGCTGGCGACACTAGGGGGCCACCTGATGGAGCCGGTGGAAAAGGAGCTCATTAGCCAGCAACAGCTCACCCTCAGAGGTGGGAGTGTGGGGTCCCAATCAATTCCCTCGATCTCCACGAGGACTCCCACGGTGATACACGGTGTTGTCGGCTCACGCACCTGGTCAGACGTGTCTTGAGGTTCTGGCTCCGGGACGATGATCCGCTCTGTCAAAATTACACAGGCAACTGTCTGGATAATGCGTTTGATGGGCAAGATCTAAAAAGTCCCTCGTATTGTCCTCGAGGGAGCGATCCTTTTGCTCCATGCAGATGAGGCAGACGGCAGGTAGATCTATAGGGAAAAATAAAGAGAAACCAAAACAAAAGAGAAAGAGAAACACTGCGTATATACTACTTCTTTAGGGCTGGTTATTCTGTAACGTGCTGTGCGACAACGGAGAATATTCCACAAAAGTCCTTTAATGGTAAATCCCCAAGAAATAAACATTAAATCCCAGGAGTAGGTGTAGCACAACACAAATGTAAAGCAAACAATACAAATAACCAGCAAAGAAACTGAGCAAAGCACGGAGTATAAATACAAAAAACAAGCGAAGGACTAATGACTAAATTAATGGAACACAGGTGAACAGAATGGCATAATTAAGACAACTCAGGAAAACTAGGTCAAAGGAAAACTAACAAGACACGTAACAGTATTATTACAATATAAGATATTTTATTAATGTGATAAAATATATTTTTTTAAATAATGAGTTCGGGGGTGTGGTCAGATTTTCCTGCTTTTTTGTCTCTAGCCTGATTCTTCCATTCTCTTGATTCTTGTCACCTATCACTCCTATAGGTGAAAGTCTAAGCTATCACCTATAAACAAGTGACCACAAGTTGTCTCTGTACAGCTCCTTAATTTAAGTCAAAACTAAGACAAGATTAATTAAATGTCCAGGAGGAATACTGTGACATAAATGAAAGACCTGGAGTGGGTTTCCCAAAAGCATTGTTAGCTAACTATGGCCGCAAGTTCCATTGAACTCTATTGGTAACGACGGAACTTGCAACCTACTTGCTTTTGGGAAACGCACCCCTGGTTAAGTTCAAGTCCAGGTGGGGCCAGACAGCCCAGGGAGTCCACTAAACTGTGCTGAGGCGTTTTCTTACAAGAAATTACCAGAATGCACTATAAAACCAGTGAGCATCATCTGCTAAGTATACACTCCAAAAAATGCTGGGTTAAAAACAACACCATTTTGGTAATTTTGGCAACCCAGCACTTGTTTCATCCCTTTTTGATTTTTGATTAAAGTGCACAATTGTTTAATTAACATAAATTACTCAAAGATTCAAATTCGGTCATCATTTACTCACCCTCATGTTGTTCTAAACATGTATGAGATTCTTTCTTCTGTTGAACAGTTGCTGGACCCCATTTACTTTTTTATGGAAGAAAAAAAAATTGTCATGGATTAGAAACTGGTTGGTTACCCACGTTCTTCAAAATACCTTCTTTTGTGTTCAGCAGAAGAAAGAAACTGGTCTGGAACAACATGAGGTTGAGTAAATGATGACAGAATTTCGTTTTTGGGTGAATTATCTCTTTAAATAGTATTAAGTTACTATATTGAGGGGTTAAAATGGGTTGTAAATTTTAAATTACTTTAACACACAGAATGACTATAGTAATAACACAAGCAACTGTAATAATCAGAAGGTGAAATTTATTGATAAGCAAGAACAGGTAGAAATGGACATACCGTTTTAAAAGAACACACTCTTAGCTGCAGGCAGTTTCAAAGTTTACTCTCCTTTCTGCTTCCATTAGTTTTCTTATATTTTCCTGTCATAAGCGCCATAATGAACACTGATCAGTACTCAGAGAAGGATTGGAACGTGTGAGACATCCATGCTCATCTTTCACGCAAAGAAAGAAGGCGTAACTTTTATTCTCGCTGTAGTATTGTTGCCGCCGCCATGTCGTGAAGAGCTGTGTGTTTCATTGTGAAAGCGAAACTACTTTGTTTGGTCTTCCAAAAGAGGACGATATCCGCTTCGTCATGCCTAGAGCTGATCTGTACTGATCGCTGAGGGAATACATCAACTTAGTGCTGTGGATCACCGGATCGGCTTTCACCGTGGACGAAGCGGAGTCCAGCCCGGGGTCGTCACATGTGGTTGCCACTCCTTCGTCGAATCTGCCGGGCGCGCCGTTCTCAAGCCCGCCGCCTCTGCTCACTCTAGCCCGCCGCTGCTCACGCAGGCCGCCGTGTGTTTCGTTGTGAACGTGAAACTACTGTGTTTGGTCTTCCAAAAGAGGACACGACTAGAAATCAGTGGTTAAGTTGTATTTACAACACTGTTCCAGAACAGTTCTCCACCCAGTATGAATTGTGTGCATCATATTTTATGGAGCTGTTTCCCTGATCCTGGACAGAGTAACAAAACAGTCCGGCAGTTCTGACTCACATGTCTTAATTACGTTTTTTTATTTAAAGGATTTGCCACTGCTTTCAAACGCGAGTTTTGAGCAGTGTAGAGTAGTGTTTGTAGTTTGTCATTTCTCCGATCACAAATGCAGACATGGTTTTATGTTTACGCGCCGATGCAATGCAACGTGTAAAAAGACAGTATAAGTCATTATAATCAGTAATTATGTCCCCACTGGATGCAACAAATGCCTCGCTTGTAATAGGTTTTAATATTTTTGTCTCATCGCTCTGGCCGGGACATGGCATCAACATTATGGTGAGGGGCGTTACATTTCCGTCACATGCTTGAGGTATTCGGCTAATCACAACGCACTGGATAGTTGGCCAGTCAGAGTACACCTCGCTTTTCAGACCGATGCGCTTTGTAAAAGTCGACACGTTTCAAAAAGGCGGGGCATAGAGGAGAAACAATAATGTACAGTATGTGGAAAATAATGTGTCTTTTTAACTTTAAACCGCATGAACACATTTCATTACACCAAATACACAAAATAATGTTCTTTTTAGCAGCATCGACGTGGTACTCACCGATTCTGCGGGCTCTGGTGCTCCTGACGCCCAGAAAATTTGCCAGTTCCCGTAATTCAGTAAATGAATTATCATCTACTTGGAATTCAGCTAGTGCACAAATCGGTGGTGCGTTGCTCTGGCGGCCGGCAGGGAAGATCACCAGGGCATCTCACCACTGTTGTGTCGTCCGATTGTGTTGGTCTGCATCTGCCTTTGTGTTTCACGGGATTTAATGAAGTAATGGTAGTAATGGAACCTGCGAGTGAAGCATTATTTTGCTCTCACCTCCGCCCCTATGAAATGCAGATTGTTTTTGTTTTGTCCCTGTCTCAGAGACTATGCCTAACTAAACAGCTCTTTTGGGAATTATTGGTGCATTTTAACAATCAAATTTGGGTCTGTAATGCCCAAATGTGCTGTCTATAGGTTTGCTAGATTTTGAGACCTTGGAAACTTGCACGGACAAGCACCAGTTGTAAGTCAGATGTAATTGTTCTCCATTTTTGAGATCTGTATTCATCTGGTGTTCTTTTTAATGGACCAATTTCCCCTGTATTTACTCATTGATCGGCTAACCTTGCACTAAGCTACAGTCGATGATTCTTAAGCTGTCTCTGTATCTTAATCACAACACAAATACCTGTTAATTACCCAACCAGTTCAAGTGTTTTCACTGCTTAAAGAGGGATGTGGGATTGATTGCGTTGCGTTAGCTGCTGGCCCCTAGTGGGTGTTTGTGTGTGTTTATGGTCATCTGTGTGTGTCTATGGAAAGAGAGGGAAGGATAAAGCAGAATGGATATTTATAGACTTTTGAATGGACAACACGGCTTGGTATCGGGTCAGAGATAAATCATGAACTTATAAACTCACAATGGGGCCTTGTTTTCTCTATACTTCTTTTCTCTCTTTATCTTAGCTACTCTTTCTCTTTCTGTTTGTTTTCCCATTTCTTTATTATCTACTGGTTTGTCACAGTTTCTTACTGTAATAACCCCATTTTTTGTACATAAAAAGTCATGCGCAACTAGTACCAATGTGCAAAGATGGCAGAATTATAATTGCATACTTTAAGATGGGTCCTTAAAGCTAGGCCACAGTTTCAACAACTCTTTTAGAATATCATATTAATTGTATATTCTTGGTAGACGGTATTGATTTTCATTTTCACAAATGAATAAGTGAGAGATTTATCATAGATTTGAGATTGCAACATTGCATTGACTGCCATGACTAAAGTCAGACGGATCAGGCTACTGCACATGTCTCAGACTCAATGCTGAGTGTTTCAAGACAGTCCTGCTGTGTTGTACATTCTATGCTCCATGTTTACTGTTTCTCACTATAACACGCATCAATCGGCTCCTATTGTACTGCAGTCTTCAAAAGACCCCCAGGCAGGAATGAGAACCCCTGATGTGAGCTTTAATTGGTGTTCTGGTGTGATGCCAAAATTTGAAACCATAAATAGTCAGGATTGTCTATAGTACTGTAAAATTAACTTGATTTCGATAAACTAGTTAGTCTTCAAGTCTAGGGTAGGGTATAAGAGATAATGCAGCTACATTGAAGTCCGATTGGCATCAGGTGGTTCTTGGCCTCCACGTCGTGCATTAAAATAATTTAATGCACAGCTAGCCGTGCATTATCCCTTACATATATGTTTATATATACATATATATTAGTGCTGTCAATCGATTAAAAAACTTTAACTAATTACTCGCACATTTTTCTGAAATTAATCGCGATTAATCCCACCTAACATTAAAGTTTTTAAATATACTTTTATATTGCAATAATTTCACATTCAATCTTCAATGAGCTGACGAGTTAAATCGGGTTTGTTAGATGAGTGAGACAGTGCTGTCTCTGTCACCTCTGATTGGCCGTTACTTTCAAGAAATCAACAGATACGTCTGTGATTGGCTACAATGTTCAATGCTGTAAAAACACGCTGTAACTAGAATCCTTTGATACTGTCCAGAGTGCAAACACAGAGAGACAGATACGCACTGGAGTCCGCCATGAGGTGGCTGCCACTTACTTTCATTTTGTTGTTTATGTTTATTTTGTTATTAAAGTTACGTTTGCCGGTTCCCGCTTACTTCTACCCCGGAACCTTGACCTTTGGACTTACATATATACATTTTCTTTAAATCATATTTTTTTAAGTCTGGCGACCCAGGGTTTGAAAACCACTGCTGTGCCTTCATTTCACTTTTGATTGCCACGTTCACATCAAAATCCAATCAAAAACCGATGCATAGAACCAAGACCACGCCCTACATTTTCTTGTTTCTGATAATTGTCTATTCACTATGTTATGTCGCATTCGGAGAAGAGATATTACTTCCTGTTAATCGCACTTAAAATGATATAATATATACAGTGGGTACGGAATGTATTCAGACCCCCTTATATTTTTCACTCTTTTTTATATTTCAGCCATTTTCTAAAATCATTTAAGTTTTTTTTTTTTCTTCATTAATGTACACACAGCACCCCCATTGACAGAAAAACACAGAATTGTTGCCATTTTTGCAAATTTATTAAAAAAGAAAAAACTGAAATATCACATGGTCCTAAAGTATTCAGACCCTTTGCTGTGACAATCATATATTTAACTCAGGTGCTGTCCCTTTCTTCTGATCATCCTTGAGATGGTAATACACCTTCATTTGAGTCCAGCTGTGATTGATTATACAGATTGGACTTGATTAGTAAAGCCACACACCTGTCTAAATAAGACCTTACAGCTCACAGTGCATATCAGAGAAAATGAGAATCATGAGGTCAAAGGAAATGCCTGAAGACCTCAGAGACAGAATTGTGACAAGGCACAGATCTAGCCAAGGTTACAAAAAAAATTCTGCTACACTTAAGGTTCCTAAGAGCACAGTGACCTCCATAATCCATAAATGGAAGACGTTTTGGGACGACCAGAACCCTTCCTAGAAATGGCCGTCCAGCCAAACTGAGCAATCGGGAGAGAAGAGCCTTGGTGAGAGAAGTAAAGAAGAACCCAAAGATCACTGTGGCTGAACTCCAGAGATGCAGTCGGGAGATGGGAGACAGTTGTAGAAAGTAACCATCACTGCAGCCCTCCACCCGTCAGGGCTTTATGGCAGAGTGGCCCAACGGAAACCTCTCCTCAGTGCAAGACACAATAAAGCCCGCATGGAGTTTGCTAAAAAAAAAAACACCTGAAGGACTCCAAGATGGTGACAAATAAGATTCTCTAGTCTGATGAGAACAAGATAGAACTTTTTGGCCTTAATTCTAAGCGGTATGTGTTGGCGGGAAAAACCAGGCACTGCTCATCACTCTGTCCATACAGTACCAACAGTGAAGCATGGGGTGGCAGCATCATGCTGTGGGGGTGTTTTTCAGTTGCAGGGACAGGACGACTGGTTGCAATGGTTGAAAGATGAATGCGGCCAAGTACAGTGATATCCTGGATGAAAACCTTCTCCATAGTGCTCAGGACCTCAGACTGGGCCGAAGGTTTCCTTCCAACAAGACAATGACCCTAAGGACACAGCTAAAATAACAAAGGAGTGGTTTCACAACAGCTCTGTGACTGTTCTTGAATGGCCAGAGCCCTGACTTAAACCCAATGAGCATCTCTGGAGAGACCTAAAAAAATGGCTGTCCACCAACGTTTACCATCCAACCCGACAGAACTGGAGAGGATCTGCAAGGAGGAATGGCAGAGGATCCCCAAATCAAGGTGTGAAAAACTTGTTACATCTTTCACAAAAAGACTCATGGATGTATTAGATCAAAAGATTTCTACTAAATACTGAGCAAAGGGTCACTTAGGACCATGTGATATTTCAGTTAATCTTTTTTAATAAATCTGCAAAAATCAACAATTCTGTGTTTTTCTGTCAATATTGGGTGCTGTGTGTACATTAATGAGGAAAAAAAATTTACTTAAATGATTTAGCAAATGGCTGCAATATAACAAAAAGAGTGAAAAATTTAAGGGGGTCTGAATACTTTCCGTACCACTGTAGTATATATATATATCTATACTTATATATATATATATATATATAAAATATTCTATAATGCATTCAGGGTAGATGTAAGTTGGCGGATAATGTGCTCCCGCGACGTGTGACTCTCGCTGTGCTGTGAATTCAGAAAACGGAAGAAAGACATTTATAACTTCTGTTTTAATTTCAGTTATTCAGGTTTCAGTCCAACAAGGGGTTTTGGCATTGTAAATTGGACGTAAAATGGCATGGCAGCGGCTAACTTTGTACATATCAGCCTTGCACGAACAGGAATCAACAAGGTTACGCGGCCGCTGGGACCGATGAAGTGGGAAGGTAACAGCAGGTTCAAATGACTCTAAATTATGCTCTTTGCTCAGGGGGGTGCTGAGAATCATCGATTCACTGTATATCCATTTATGTTAATTAAAACAATACACAGAAGTAGTGCAGGTCTAATTAGAGTTTAAGAGTCGGTGGGGTAGCCATGGCTCACATAGTCATAGCCCAATATGTTAAAGCTGTTCAGCGTGGTATGGTAGCCAAGGCTCATATAGTCCTAGGCCACTATTGTTAAGCCGGTTTGCGTGGTAGCCAAGGCTCACATAGTCTTAGGCCACTATTGTTAAGCTGGTCAGCTTGGTAGCCAAGGCTCACATAGTCATAGGCCACTAGTTTTAAGCCGGTCGGCGTGGTAGCCCAGGCACACATAAGATTATAATACATGCGGTTCACATGGCTCTTCGGAGCAGCAGCAGTACATGTGTCTTGGAGATAGATCTGCTTGTTGGGGGGTGTTTTGTTCTTGTTTTGGCTTGTATTGTCCCTTCTATGTATCCTGCTTTGTGGGGGGTTATTTCATGTATGTTATATGTGCAGCAGCAGTATTTCTTACATGCTCACAGCAGCATGTTGTGAATGCATTGGCAGTAGCACGTCTCGGTATTTGCTCTGCCGTAGCAGCAGCAGCAGCGTAGCAGATCTATTCTGCCAAGACCAAATACATTAACATTTTCATGTACATTGCCATGCCAATCCCTCCGAGAGTTGTCATGACAGACAACTATATATATATTATACTGTTCTCCATATACGTCCTGTGTATACTTCAACAGCAGGCTAAACTCCCCCTCATCAACGTCACAGACACGGAATGTCCATTTGAATCCTTTAATAAGGGCAGAGTAAAACTATGAAATAAGAAGAAAACAATAAACAATATGAATTGAGATTCACAACGTGTACATAAAGGAATACTTCTTACAAATATCTTGTAATCTAGATCTAACATTTCCGCTTATCAGATAACACAAAAATATATTGTCAGGTAAATGAAAATGGTAAATGTATCAATGACTCTCATATGGTCAAGTGAGAAAATACATCTAAGATGCACTCAAATAATACAAATAAAATTGAAGGTAATATGAACAATAAAAATAAAACATACCGACGAAGCTACCAAAGGCCAAGGATGAATGCAGATGGATACTGATCAAGAATAGACTAGCAGAATGGTAAGCACTAATTTCCTTGTTAGTTGTCTGATCAGTCACATGATAATGACATTATTCTCAGAGCAGCCAGCAGGGGGAGACAACTAAAACCAAACATTTATTCCTTAATTAACTTAGACAATTACTGTAACAGATCACTCCCCGTCTGGTGCGATTGAGTGCCACCACTAAATAACTGCTTCTTGACATGTTACTTTAGCTTGGATTCATGAAGAAGGAGTACGACAATTTCGGTCACTGGCCTAAGGAAGAGCTTAGTGTCATCTCGTTTAGGAATCCTTATTTCCACCTTGCACACTTTTCCATCTTTGCTTGGAAAGACCTGCGTAATGATTCCCAATGGCCATTCATTTCTTTTGGTTTGGCTATCTTTAAGGAACACAATGCTACCTGGTTCAACATTGGGTTGTTCAGATTGCCATTTCCTACGTGTCTGTAGCAAACACAGATATTGTTTCCTCCATCTATCCCAGAATGTGTTCGCTAGATGTTGGACTTGTCTCCATTGACGTTGGAAAAGATCTTTGGTTTCAAAGTCACCAGCAGGAGCGATAGGGGTGCACACTTTCTGTGTGAGAAGAATGGAAGGTGTAAGATGAAACGGGTCACTTGGATCAGTAGACACCGGCACCAGCGGTCTAGCATTGATGATGGTGGTTACTTCAGCCATGAATGTAGTGAGCACTTCATGAGTTAATTTCATGTGTCCTAACTGAAAGACCATGGAGTCTAGTATCTTTCTTGCCATCCCTATCATTCTTTCCCAAGAGCCACCCATGTGGGAGGCATGAGGGGGATTGAATATCCAAGAGCAACCATGTTCTGCTAGGTATTTTTGAACACTCTTATCATCAATGTTTGATGGGATCTGAAGCTCCTTACACGCACCGATGAAATTCGTCCCACGATCTGAACGAATTTGTTTTATTGGACCTCGGAGAGCAATGAAGCGCCTAAGGGCATTGATAAAACTGGAGGTGTCCAATGACTCAATTACTTCAATATGCACTTCCCTGACGCTGAGACAAGTGAAGATCATCGCCCATCTTTTGTCGTGTGCCAGACCGCCTCTTGTCCGACGTGCATTGACTGACCATGGGCCAAATACATCTAGGCCTACATTGGTAAATGGAGGATCTGTACACATCCGGTCTGATGGAAGAGAAGCCATCTTCTGAGTTTGAAGGTGGCCACGAAGTTTTCGACAAAGGACACAATGATATTGTTCACAAGCCTTTTGCCTCCAATGATCCAGAAACCGGCTGCACGTATAGCTCCTTCGGTGAGTAAACGTCCTTGATGTTGGGTTTGTTGATGATAATGCCTTACCAATAAGGCTCCAACATGGTGCTTGCCAGGAACGATTAAAGGATTCCTTTCATCCCGAATCAATTTCGCTGCTGAAATGCGACCTCCAACTCTCAAAAGACCTTGACTGTCAATGAATGGATTCAGTGCGATTAATGGACTACTTTTAGGAAGATTTTTCCCACTCTTGATGCATGAGATTTCTGTTGCATAGGTTTCTTCCTGGATGGCATGAAGGATGACAATTTTAGCCTTTGAGAAGTTTTCTGTTGAGCAAGCTATTGGACAATAATGCCAATGTCTGGGGCATGAGGATTCATCAGTGGTTGGTTTATTGAAAACATTGGCAATGTGAATGAGGCGTCCGATTGAATGGATAAGTGATTGCCAATTAGAAAACCTGGAAAATGTTGTGATCCCAGCTTCTTGCTCACAGTTGCAGTGCTCATATTGGTCACTTCAGGTCGTATATCCACATCAAGTGCAGGATTTATGAGATTGAAAGTTTCCTTCTCTGGAGGGTTAGGAGAGTCTGCAAGGAACCTGGGGCCCAAAAGCCACGGGCTGTTTGTGAGGCACGCTGCAGAAATGGACCTTGTGGCTACATCCGCTGGATTTTGGTCAGAGCGTACATTATACCACTGTTCAGGCTGACTGGACCTTCTTATCCTTAAGACTCGGTTGTTGACATAGAAATGAAAGCGTCTAGTCTGATTATGAATATATCCTAATACCACCTTGCTATCAGTGTAGAAAGTGATGGTGTCAAGATCCATGTCAATCTCAGATGAGATGAGATCAGCTACTTCCACTGCCAAGACTGCAGCGCACAGTTCCGACCTTAGGATGGTATGTTCAGGAAGTGGAACAAGTTTCACTTTACCCATCACAAAGCTTACACGATTGCCTCTCTCTCCATAGGAGAGCTTGAGATAAGCAACTGCCGCAATAGCTTTGGTGGACGCATCTGAAAACACATACAACTCTCTGCATGCAGCCTCTGAGGGCGACTGTTCGGAGTAGGTTCTAGGTATCTGAAGGTGTCTTAACTCTTGCAGGGAATTGTGCCATGTGTCCCAATGCCTCTTCCATGGTCTGGGGAAGTGGAGATTCCCAATCAATGTTCCCCAAGCTTAAATCTCGCAAAATAAATTTGCCTTGGATGGTTACTGGGGCCGCAAACCCCAAAGGGTCAAACAGACTATTGATGGTTGACAAGACTCCTCTGCGTGTAAAGGGCTTCACTGCATCAGGTACTTGAAAAATGAAATGTCTGTTTTGAGGTCCAAGCTTAGTCTAAGACTGCGTTGTATGGGGAGGTTATCTGTTTCAAGATCAAGATCTTTTAGATCACTTGCATAATCTTGTGATGGAAAGGCCTCCATGACCTCTCTCCTGTTTGAGGCAATCTTGTGCAACCTCATATTTGATCTTGCAAGAATGTTTTGTGTCCGCTTCAGTAGACTCACTGCTGCTTCTACTGTGGGAAGGGACTTTAACCCATCATCTACATAGAAATCACGTTCTAAGAACTGTTGCACTTCAGAATCCTGCTCTTGTCCTTCCAGATGGACAGCTTTTCTGAGACCATAGATGGCTACGGCAGGCGATGGGCTATTCCCAAAGACATGTACCCTCATTCGGCACTCCACAATGTCTTGGCTAGGATCATTGTCTCGGAACCACAAAAATCTCAGAAAGTTCCTGTCTTCCTCTTTAACAAGGAAACAATAAAACATCTGTTGGATGTCTGCAGTTATGGCAACTGACTCTTTGCGAAATCTAAGAAGCACGCCCAAGAGAGAATTATTCAGATCGGGGCCCGTTAACAGCACATCGTTGAGGGAGACACCATTGTATTGGACACTAGAATCGAACACTACCCTGATTTGTCCAGGTTTCTTCGGATGATATACACCAAAGATGGGGAGATACCACCGTTCCTCATCGTCTTTGAGAGGTAGAGCCACCTCTGCGTGCCCATTCTCAAAGACTTTCTCCATGAAGGAAACAAAGTATTCTCAAATCTGTGGTTTCCTCTCGAAGTTACGCAAGAGTGATGAGAGTCGTTTCATTGCTTGCATCCTGTTGTCAGGAAGACGCTGTCTGGGTTTTTTAAATGGCAGTGGTGCTACCCAACCATTGTTTTCATCTTTTTGAAACTCTTTTTTCATAATGTCCAGAAAGTAGTTATCCTCAATGGACAGAGCTACTTTATCATCATCTCTTGTACGTTGAAACACCATATCACCCAAGTGGTCTGATTGGTGTGTGAGTTTTCTGTTGCAGCATGGAATAATGGAGCCACTGTATCTGTCCTTCACCTGCAGGACATTAGGGCATGGATCAAAGAGTGAAGACCGTCCATTATCCAGAATCTTGGTGTAAAGTGTGCCAACTGTGATTGGCTTATGGACATTTCCTAGGCAGACGTTGCCTACAATGACCCATCCCCAATCAAGTTTTTGTGCGAATGGCAAGTCATGCGGGCCATTGAGTGTTTTACGCACCTTATGCACTCTGAAGATATCCCGTCCAAGGAGAAGTAAGATGTGAGCATCTGGATCAATTTCCGGGATGAGATGTGCCACTGTTTTGAGATGGGGATAATGAAGAGCAGCAGAAGGTGAAGGAATCTCTGATCGGTTGTTGGGAATCTCATTACACTCGATTAGATCCGGAACTGGGAGACTAGTATGTCCATCCATGGATTCAATATGGAAGCCACGTGCTCGCCTTCCCGTTGTTTCCATAATACCAGCACAGGTTTTTAGTGAATATGGTAAACTAGGGCTTTGGATGCCAAACATATCAAAGAACTCCGTACGGGCCATTGATCTGTTACTTTGGTCATCAATTATTACATAAAGCTTTACTGCTTTAGTGCGGCAACCACTAGGATAAACTTTGGCCAGACAGATTTTTGAGCATGATCTGTCAGTCAGGTCACCACCACAGACTTGAGTGCACTGTGATGAGATTGTAGATGATGATACAGGATCCCCCTCCCCGCCATGCTCTAGATGGGGGCTTATGTCTTTAGTCATGGGTGCTGGTTCTTGGTGAAGGGCAGTGTCATGATTCTCGCTACTACAATGTGCACATTTAAAATGGCCTTGCAATTTTTTGCAATGTGCAGTGAAGACATGCAACATCTAAAGCAGATCCCATTTTCTTTCAGGAATGCTTTACGCTCTTCCCATGACTTTTCTCTAAAGACACGACACTTGCGAAGAGGATGTGCCGTTTTGTGTATAGGACACCACTTGTCACAGTCACTGCTATAGGTTTTGTCCTCGTTACAGAAGACAGTAGGTGACACATCTGTTTTGTGGACTGAAATCTCCTTCTGTTTAAGCTGTTTCCATGAAGTCAGCTTAGTAGGAGTATCTACACGAGATGTAAAACTGAAACTTGGGTCATTTCTAATCCTTGCCTGTTGACCAATAAACTCAAAGAACACATCAAAGGGAGGAAATGGGACATTGTATTTTAGTTTATAATTAGAGCCCACAGATAACCACCTATCCTGAAGTCCGAAAGGAAGTTTTTCAACCACAGGATTTACTCCGCGAGCAGTGTCAAGTATCGCAAGTCCAGGCAAGTCTCCATCAGCCTTGGCTGACTGCAGCTCCATGAGTAAGTCACTTAACTCTCTTAGTTTCACATAATCTTTGTTTGTTAGTTTGGGAAAACTCTCAAGGCGTCTGAACAGTGAATTCTCTATCACCTCAGGTGAGCCATAGCATTCTTCTAACCTGGCCCAAATCAATTTCAACCCTCTCTCTGGGTTATTCGCATTCACAGTTCGGATCCGACAGACATGTTCAGCAGACTCCTTTCCGAGCCACTTGACAAGAAGGTCAGTTTCTTCACTAAATGTTAAGTCTAAATCACTGATAGCATTCTTGAATGAACATCGCCAGGCTCTGTAACTTTCTGGTTTATCATTAAATTTCAGCAGCCCTGTAGAGATCAATTCACGGCGAGCCAAGTAACGCACAAAGTCATTCATATTGGAATTATTATGAACGTATGCAGCAGCAGATGCAAACCCTAAAGAAGCTTTGCCCTCCGTATGAAGTACTGGTTTGTTGAGTGCTTGTTCATGAACTTGCCTTGTTCGGTCATCAGAAAATGGCTCTACACCAGGCATTGATGGATATGGGCTATTTGTCTTTGCTTGCTGCATCACATAATCTTTAGTGCGCTGTGCTGCATCTACTGGTGTACGATCCTGCAAAAGTTTACAACTTAATCTTTCACTGTGGTGATCAACAGCAGCTTTGAGTGCATCAGCCTTTGCAACAGCTGCAGCAGTTTCTTTTTCTTGCTCTAACATGTCCACAGAGGCTTCTAAATGTGCTTTTTCTATTTTCATCTTCATTTCTTTTTCAGCAAATGATAGATGTGCTTTTGCGGCCTCCGCTTCTGAAGCTGCAGAACTTGCTGAAGAATGACCTGAATGTTGTGTGGAGACATGAGACCTGGTCTTCCATGTTGACAAGCTTTTCTTTGACATGATTTGAGGAACTGAAGATTACTTGCTTGATGCTGTGTAGAATCAGCTTGAACTGCGATGTCCTGCCTGACAGAGCCGTCGTTTTACTATACTGTTCTCCATATATGTCCTGTGTATACTTCAACAGCAGGCTAAACTCGATCACCGCAATCACGTCAATCCAGGGGGACACACGGAAGAGCTTGCCATTTGCAACTTGAATAAAGCGCAGAAGTAAACTATGTATGAAGAAAACACTAACAAATATGTTACCCTGCCGAGATTCACAATGTGTTATCTTAAAGGAAATATTTCTTTACAAAACGCAGCGCTGCTAATTTAGCTCTACCCTTTGACTATCAGTCACCCCCCAAAATATATTCCAGTCAGAGCCAAATGCAATGGTAAATGTCTTATCAATGACTCTCATATGGACCCCTCAACCACCCCCACCAACCCCCCCCCCCCCCTCTCTTTCCCCCCCCCCCCCCCAGTGAGAAAATACATCTAAGATGTACTCAAATAATACAAATAAAATTGAGGTTAATATGAACAATAAAAATAAAACATACCGACGAAGCTACCAAAGGTCAAGGATGAATGCAGATGGATACTGATTCACTGCTTCCTGACTCAAGAATAGACTAGCAGAATGGTAAGCACCCTTTACAGGCAACCAAAAACCTTCTGGTTAGTCGTCTGATCAGTCACATGATAATGACAGCATTATTCTCAGAGCAGCCAGCAGGGGGAGACAACTAAAACCAAACATTTATTCCTTAATTAACTTAGACAATTACTGTAACAGAACATATATATATATTCAGACATGACTCAGATACTCTTTTTTCATTGGGACTGCTGCTGGAGCCAATGCCCAAATTGGAATTGGGCTGTGCTTTTACACAACAAAAACCCTGGACCGGTCTCCAAATCTGGTTCGTGACCCCAAAATTTTGCTGGCCTCGAACAACGGAACATAATGTTTTTCCATACAACTTCGTTGCTTTTCTATTGTTTCTCAATGTAAACATGCTAGATGGACATGTTTAACCGTTGAACTCACATCTCACGCATGGCACAGCATTCTAAAACGGTGATCAAGTTAAAATAAGTTGAACTTTTAAAAATACTTCTCAAGGCATCATTTATTCCCCATTCCACTGCTGTGTCTTGCTAGCAAAAAACTTTGTGAACTGGCCCTAAGAGGCTACAGGAATCCAAAATGTATGAAATCCCAGGTGCAGTTTATTATGCAATCAAACCTAGCAGTAATAACTACAAGAAAAAGCTCAAGACACAGCTCGAAGCCTGAAACACACCAGGGACTTATTTCCATTGTTTGTAAACCAGCATTGTATTAAATCATTTTTTCCCTCTAGGGACACTGTTGGTCCTCATAATCTGAAGCATGTTAACCGCTAGGCCATGGCTCCAGCAGAGCATAATTTTAAATATGTGCATTATAGTGTAAGATACAGTAGAAGTATAGAACATCACATCGTGAAATCTCTAAAAGGATATGACAATCAAAGTGTCTTTGACTTTAGAAATACTTGATTTTGAGCCTTGGTCTTTCTTCAGAAGGGTCATGTGGAAATATGTTCTGTGTGGTGCATCACTGTATTCTGAATGATTTCTAGGGCATTCTGGTCCATTCTGGTTCAAGTCTGGTATATTAAACAAGGATGTTGTCCACCAATGATCAGAAGTTGTTCATGAAAGACAAATGATGAAAATACAACGAGGCCCAATCCGCAATATTAGAATTATGTGTGGTTTGGAGTAGCCACCTAAACAATACCCTGCCCCAGCTTGTGAGGGGAAGACTGCATCTCTTCACACCTTCCCTCCCTGTTCTCTCTTTCTCCCACTGATTGGTTTTTTTTTTGTTTTACTTCCTCCATCTGTCTAAATGCCCATTACTTATACACTACACCTTTCTCTACCAGCGACAACACCACTATGATGTGCTTTTCCCTTTCTTCGGGGCCCCACTGGAAAATCGGTCCTAAACCAAAATGTCCGTAGTGCCGTATTACAACTCTGATGTAGCGAGAGAATTACCCTCCCCGTTGGCTGTTCGCCATCCTGCACTTTGCTGCCCAACAGCATGTGCACTGCCGCCTGTACTTGCCCACTCTCTCCGATCTTAACCGGATTATGATGCCCATTTAACTATACACTCTCCCCTCTAGCCTCCACTTCCCCCGTGCGTTGGATGCTGTCACTACCCAGCCTATAATTACCCCAGTCCGTCAGTTGCGACATCACACCAAGCAATCACACGACCACCTAAACTACACGCCACTACCATGCCAGTTTAGCGCCAAGTGGCGCCTGTACATCCCGTGTTTTCTTTCCCCCCTGCCGTTACCCACGCGTTTGACACAGTAATATTACTGCCGTTGGCCCCGCGCGGATGTTTTGGGGTCCCCGTCAAACTCCTGGAGCCTCTGCCCCCAGTACATATGCTTCCCCAGCGTCATGTATCTAGCCCTCGTCCTCCTGCTTGCTGCTATATCCGCACACCCCGTCACCCTATCCTCGTACATCCTTTACGGTGTTGTCCCCAAATACATGGTAGTTCGCTCCTACCCACTCTGCCGATTCTAACCCGTTGCTGTAACACGACGGAAGTTTCCCCTATGAGTCTATAAAATAACCTTGCGTCGAACGGTCTCTTCTTCGAGTCTATTTCTCTCGCCTATCCCCCCGTTTTGTGCGGGTGCTGAACACAATGAAAATCCCCCCGACATAGCCTCCTTCTCCCTGAGCCTCGCCCCCACCTATGCCCAACGCGTGAGGGTGCTGCGAAATCACACCTGCCACCGCTGTTCAGGCGTCCGCCCCTAGCCCCCCCCTGACTCTTGCAAAGCGCTATTGCCCCACCCTCACCGGTCTCTTTCTAGCTCTCTTCCAGCTATGCACCAGAGATCTACGTCACTACTATATATCAACTCACCCGAACTCACTACCATTCTTATTTACCTCTTCCTCTATATTCTCCTCCTCTCGCCCCCTCCCGCGTCACTGGTCGCCTCTAATATTATCTCTCCGGACGCCCCTTACAACCTATCACTGCCTCTATCTGTGTGTGTGTGTGTGTGTGGCGTTTGGCTTCCTGTTTCCTCCACTGTGTCCCTAATGTCGTCGTGCCGGTCCTCCATCTCATCCTTCACGAGCCGCGCCCCCTCCTTCGTTTGTTGTTATTCCTTCTGAATGCGTTTCATCAGCTCGAGTTCCTATCATTCTCATTCCTCGTGTTATGCTTTATCTTTCTTCCTTCTGACCATCGCCCACTCCATCGCGGCCCACCCCCGTGCCCCTTTTCCTCTTCTGGCCCCAGTTACCCAGGTTTCATTCGTTCGCTTCGTCCCTACTTCGTTCCCTGCCCTCCGGCCCTCCCCCTCGTCCTTCCCGCCCTTTCTCTACACCGCCCTATCTATGTTCCGAACGTTTAGACTTTGGTTCCCTTGGCCTTCTTCCCCATTAGTATCAGTGCCGGGGCTCCCATGTTGAGCTGCATTTCCACCCATCGTGCAATGACACTGACCCTGAGGAGTATCACGTCTCTCTGGACCTCAATGTCTCTTGTCTCCACTACTGTCCCCCCGTCCCACTAAGTATCACTACAGCATGCCGGTCTCCCTGTCTTGTTTGTTTGTCCGTCACCTCCTTCCTGCCCTTCTGTCCACTGTACCCCCTACTTAGTTATTGTCCCTGATTCCGCTGTTTGTTCTACCACAGTCCCCTTCACCTTAATAGTCTCCGCTCGAGGTAACTGATATTCATATACCCTACTACCTGTAGTCACTCAATAGTGTGCGGGTTGGTTAACAAAGACAGCGGAGACCCGTAGAAGGCTAATACGCATTTATCTTTCCATGAAGATTCAGCATGTGCCAGACGAATGAGACTTTATCCCCCCTGACTTCCCTCCCGTCTCCCGTTTAGACATTTCACATTGTATTTTGAGTGACAACAAATAGGGTATCTAGGGGCCTGTTTGTGGTATTGTTGTGGTTTGTTTTTATTGCATTGCCTTGTGTTGATTGAGAGTATCAGATCGTCCTCATCATTGCAGACGAGAGGGTGATAGCCCTTCCAGCTTCGCGACCGAGACGCTCGCCGCCAAAACACCCCGAGGCTTCCACTAGCGTCGAGTGGATTATTTGTATTCCCGCTTATCCGACCACCAAACAGCCCCGAAATATTTTACTAGATCATTGAGGATTTTTTATGAAAAACATGATTGCTGTCCCTCCCACGTGACTTTCCATCATCTCAATGAGCCTCCGAAAAAGTCACGGCACGCTTTATACCGGGTTCATACTACACAATATTTTTGTCGGTCACGATAGTCACTGTGTCAGTGACTATCGTGATCGTTACACATTAGATCGTTACACGACGATCGTTACATCGTTACACGATTTTGACTCCTAAAATCAGCGACTGACTTCCGAAAACAAGAGTGTAAACATTGCTGAAGTAAACAACTGCTTTCTATAGTTTGCCAGCATTTTTCTTTCTCTGTTCTGTCGAGGTAGTCCCTCGATGACACATCATACATGCAGGAGTACTGTTGCCACAGCTCCAAGAACCTTTCCTCCATCTCATAATTCCACCTAGCAGCACCATCATCTCTCTATCGTTTTGCCATGTTTGAAACCAGTGTATGAAAGAACTTCTGTGCTGCTATTGGTCAACGTCACCAATGTGACAGAACTCGTCATGGATGACGGGGAAAAAAATTAAACATGCTAGTCTTTCTGTCGTGACGCAGAATCGGAGACGCGGAATCGGTTGTCGTCCACTATGACACACTACACGAGCTGAAACGATGGAATCTTCCATTCCCGACGCCCATTGTCGTTTACGAATCCCCACGACACCCTACGTCAAGCAAAACGTGGCAAAATAAGGCCTAAAGCATGTAGTCTGAACCGAGAAATAGAGTCTCTGTAGAAAGTCTATGGACTGAAGGGAGGCAAGCCTCTTGCTGTACCTTCACTTAAATGCAGGGTAGTGGTCATGTGGACCCCCGTGGTCATGCATTATTAAAACGAGATGTGACTTTTAGACTTTTAATATTTATTATTTTAATTTAGTTTCGTTTATTGTCCTTTCGGAAAATCTTTTTGCATCTGTGTCAGCTGCGTCACGCCGGATCTGTTTCCTACGTTGTTGTGATTTGATCTGAGCGGAAACAGCGTATCCGTGTGCTCCGAGTGAACAGAACAGCATACGTTGTTTTACGTCCAGCGGTTATTCTCCAAAATGGCACCAGGGTGATGCGGAGGAGACGAATTGTTGAATAAAGTAGTTTTTGTCTTTCTTTTGCGCACAAAAATTATTCTCGTAGCTTCGTATAATTGCGGATGAACCACTGATGTCACATGAATTATTTTACAGATCTCCTTGCTGCGTTTCTGGACTTGGGAACATTTCAGTTGCGTTGCTGTCTATGGGAGGGTCAGACAGCTCTCAGATTCCATCAAAAATATCTTAATTTGTGTTCTGAAGATGAGCAAAGGTCTTACGGGTTTTAAACGACACGAGAGTGAGTAATTAATGACAGAATTTTCATTTTTGGTTGAACTAACCCTTTAAGAGTAAGCGAAATAGGCCTGCCACTTGTTCTGTGACAATGTTTTTGTGGTTTTTTTCATTTTATTACTAAATGTTCATTTTGATATTTTTAATGCAGTGTTGTTACTTAATTGAACTATATTTAAAGGCTATATGCTATTGTATTAATGTATTATTTACTAATAAGTATTAATAGCATTAATAATTAACTAATTTCATTTATTTAATATTTTTAATTTCTAATAGTTAAATTGAAAAATAAAAATAAAATGGTTACAATAGTTTTTGTTATGGTACCAAAATTGTTACAGAGATCTGTTAAATTTTACTGCCATTGATTCAGAATACTGAAATCTCAACTACCTAATTGTTTGTATTGTCACAGAATCTGCTAAATGCACTATAAGGCATTAAGATATTGTTAACAATTTGAAACAGTATGTGTTGTGTATAGTAAATTAAACTTGACATAGTGTGAGAGAATCGTTTGCCAACTTTTTCTGCTAATGTTTTATCTAATGCTTCAAGTGATGCCATGACTGTCTAAACAAATTGTAACGGGGCTGACGAGACGTGAAACGTATGGATCCATCTGCAAGCTTTATTTAAAGAGACGTGGTATAACAGGCAGGGTAGAACAATGGCAAACAGGTATATGGCGGGGAAAAACATAAGAATAGTCCTAGGGCTAGCGTAGGTCACCGATCAGCAGACAGAATCAAAGGGGCGAGACGAGAGGGAGAAATCCAAGGAAACGGGCAAAGATCAAAAACAGGCAAGGCAAAACAAGGGAGACTCGGAAAGGGGTGCAGGCTAAACAATACTCAGCAGAGAAATGTGGTTAGAGTGGGTGTTATATAGTGAATGAGGTAATTAGAAACAGCTGTGTGCAATGAGAGCAATCAGGGAAGATGGCAAATTGTGCAAAGAATGCTGGGAAATGTAGTCCGGGGTGCTATGCAACAGTTTGTGTAGTGCGAGAGTCAATGAAATGGAAAGGGTGACCTCTGGTGGTGAATAAACAGAAGTCCATGGACTGAATTCGTGACAGAAATAAACCCAGTTACTTTTACTCAGTTACTACCCAGTGACATTACTATCTGTACAGCACTGTTTAGATGTAACTGAGTTCTGCAAATTCCATAACCCGGACAAGCCCCCAATAACGGTACGATTATAGGTGTATGTAGTGCAACATTAAACACCTGAGATTTATTTAAGTGCTGGTTTTTTCAAGTATTAGTAATCATTTATTCACCTCCAAAGGTTTCATGTGCCCTTGATCATGGCAGTTAGGTTCGAATCACATTTCCGGCAATAGGTCTGAGGAGGGTATTTAATCTGTCCACGGGGGGTCAGATCAGTGAGATCCAGTCAGGGTTTACAGTGACAGCCCGTGGAGGAGGCAGCATTGTTCTGCCTGTTTGAATATCGCCTGGAGCTGCTATCACTTAAACTTAAACATCATCCGATTATTAGGCTTATGGCTGTTTGAGCTTATTGCTTTGTGTCAGGTGAGCAGAGGATTTAGACTCTAGAGACCTTAGAATATCAGGGATTTTTATTTTCATGCTTTAGTTGCTTAAACACAGGCTTGTCTGATTAGAGTTGATTATAAATTGTCTTTAGGCTGCAGAGGAAATCAGAAAACGGGTTTCCTGGACTGGCAAAAATAAAATAATAATTAGAAAAAAAAGAAGAAAAAAACGTATGAAAGCTGTTTAATATAATGCTTTATTTTATATATTTAATTGATTTCATTAGTTTATTTTTTAAATAATTTGTATTTATTTATGCTTTATAAAAAAAACAAATTTTTGTTCTTTTATTTTTAAATGTCAGGTTATTATTTTTTTATTTATATTATTGTTTTTATTTTTTATTTATTATCATTTGCCTTTTTTTATAATTTCCTTTTTCTGTATATACCATAGGGGTTTGTTTAATTTATACAGTGTTTCACTTTTGTCTCCGTCTTAGTCTTGATGTTGTGGGGAGGGTCTATTGTTGAATGGCAACAATTGTGATTGACAGCACTGTTTTCTTGAGAGAGGCGTATAATAATAACGCTATCATATGGTCTGGCAGATTTTGGGCTCGGCACCAGGAATGACAAATGTGCTCACGCAATAATTCAATCTGCTCTCCCAGTTCTTCCACTTTAAGGGGACTTGCGAAGATGAGTAGTTGAAGCAATTAAGTTGGTCAGTCATTGTTAATGTGTAGCACACAAAATATGTGCCAGGTTGTTTATGGAGAAGTGTTTTTCATAAAAAAGAGAGAGAGGGAAAGTAAAGAAAACTTCGCAGACAGATTGTGATTTGGTGAATGTGTGAGAATGGAAGGTGGTCTGAGAATATCAGTAACTAATTAAAGTTTTCTTCCGTACGTCACTTGATAAAAACGCTGGGTTTTCAAGCGATAGTTAAAGTAAATGATGCTTCTAAAGGAAATAGCTGGAGGAAAGTGAAACTTGATGATGAGAACAAAAAGCAAAATACACGCAATGTAATTATTTTTGAATGCATATATAATATTACAATTCTTTCAAGGATGGAACCAAACTTCAAGAATCAATTAAGAATGTATTATGTTATGTTATGTCATGTCATGTTATGTTATATTATCGATAATCTATTGAAATTAATATTGTCTTTTTGTGGTAGTTGTTCATATTATATTATATTATAAGTTACATTTTGTAAAATGGTGCTCCACGGTCTGATTTACGTATCATGTTTTTGTCAGTTTTTTTTCAATAATTTAAAATAAATTAATTTAGTTGTTATTTCGATTGATTTAGACTAATTCATTTGTAATTACTTAGCGGTAATTTGCCATGTACTAAGCAGTATTATAATTAGCTGTCACAAGATAAACTTCTTTCTTTCTTTCTTTTTAGGAGAAGAAATACACTATTAATGGTGGATCCAGACGCTCCTAGTCGTCAGAAACCCTCTCGCTCTTACTGGAGACACTGGTTACTGGTTGACATTAAGGTTACGTCACATCTCCCAAAAAGGTCTTTGAAATGCAGATGCTGTCTCCACCTAATTTGAAGTTTTACAAACTTGTTATAACCTCTGTGACTTCATGAATGTTCTTCTATGATATAATGAATCTTCAAGCCTATTAATACAAGTCAATGTATTTCATCTGAATATTACCAAGAACAAAGCCTTAAAATAAAGGTTGCTTAAAGCAGCGCTTTGGCACGGACAATCCTGGACATAATGTGCAAAGCAAAAGGTGTCAGAAACACTTTGGTGGGCAAACAATTCCTGGATCGCATGGACCGTATCTGCACCTTCCATGTGCTTCACACTTGTGCTGCGTTTCCGATGAGTTACATAATTACTGAGTAAAAATATCATGTTAGTCATCAGCGCTCCGCTCCGGCGGGATCTAGAGGCAGATTCATCAGGCTGTGCATGGGGACGCCGTGTTTAAACAACCGGGAATGAGACACACTTTAATTGCTCAATATTAAGTCAATATTAGTTCATCCTTTCTTAATCTCGCAGGCTATTTTTTTGCATGCAATTTCTTTCTCAGTTTTTCTTGCTGTGGTCCTATTGGTTCACATGGGAGCCCAATGATTCCAATAACGTTTGTAACTACATCTCAGAAATATATGAAAAAGGACTGATGTCTCATACACAAGTTACAAAAAAACATTGTTTGTAAGAATGACTTTCTTTTCTTGACATTCAGGTTTTTTTGTTTGTAAGTTTTTGTGGCAATCGTGTGGGCGAATGGTTCTCCTGTGTGACGGGAATGATTGCACGTCAGTTCTCCTTCAGACAAGGGAACTAAAGACAGGAATGCAACAGGCTTACTACAACTAGTGCCCTCTTTTTTTATTAATTTATTTATTGCACCTGGTTTTACTGGAAGACTCACATAAAGGTTCCACAAAAAGATGTCTTGATATGACTGCACGTATCCAAATATGACATGGCAAGATATGTCATGCAAGGTTGGACATAATAACTAATGCCAATGTCATTGGTTTTGATCAGTGTTATTATTGTATTATGTAAATGCTCTTATAATATTTATTCATATTTTGAATGAGCTTTTTCAGTCACTTAGCTTTATTTTTTAGTAATTTTGTTATGCGTTAGTCATTTTTGTTCCTGTTTTAAATGTCCACTTCTTTTTCTGCTTTTTAGTTTTTATTTTTATATATTAAGTTTATGTTTTAATTTTAGTTTATGTTTTAGTAATTTTTTTATAAGCTTTTTAATTTCTATTTACGATGCTGTCGTTTTTATTTCCATATGAAATGTTCACTTCCTCGGCAGTCACTTTATTTTTACAAGTTTATATTTTAATTTTAGCTCAAATTTGAGTAATTTTGTTATATACTTCTGTGATTTTAGTACTTGTTTCATTTCAGGTAGCTGCCAAGTTTTTTAAGTTACTATTTTCCAACTGATATTAACATTTATTTTGGATTTCATTCAATTAATGAACAATATTTTAACAGTTTCAGTTTTAGTTGACAATAACCATGCTGATTTTAGGTGACAAATGTGATATCACACACGAGTTGTCGATGTATTTGAGCACTAAGGACTACTTTTTAAAGTAGTTAAATTTTTAAAGCCCCAGTCCCCATTCATTTTCATTGTATGGAAAAGAGCAGCTTGAACATTCTGCCTGATATCTCTTTTCCATCAAGTTTGAAATGACCTAACGCTGTGTAAATGATAACAGAATTCAAATTTTTGGGTGGACTGTCCCTTTAATTGTACCATTTTAGTGTGGTTTCGTGACAAGATATCTATAAAATACCACGAAGGATGATCTTACAGCTACAAAAAGCAACACTCCGTCATTCACCTTTTCTGCAGGCGTTTTACTCGTAAATCTCCATACAAATACATTTGCTAAAAGCAGCATATGATCACTGTCCCTGGAAGCGAGTCCGTCTTCAGCACTAGTTCAGCCCTGCCCTCCTCTCCATCTCACAGAGAAGAGACGAGCCTCCTCCCCGTCTGGCCAGGCGGCACATTGTGAATAAACAAATGTATTTCAGGTGCTCAGACAGACAACCTCTCAGTACCCTGTCACTGTGTGGGCGGCGGCATGCCGCCTGTCTGCTCCCTGATTGGCCGTCTCATTGTGCTGTGTGTATGATGAAGAGCCGTGGTTGGTCAGAGGTTTAATAAGGCTGGTGGGAGGTGAGTAATTGCCGCGGTGACTTCCTCTAACCTCGCTGAAGTTATAATAACATCCCGTGTGAATGTGTGGAATTATCTGTCCTGGAATACTCCTGGGCTTCAGACTGAAGCAGGTGCCACACAAATGAACAATTCCCCTCTCACTCCAACACCATATTTAGAAATCTGCCCTGTAATTCCTTTTTTTAGAAATTAAATTACAACCCTGATTTGACTTGTTTACTCCCCCATACAAGCATATGTAATGTATTTTGCGTATTGCATGCAAACACAATAGCAAAAGATGTTTTTCATTTTCACCCTTCCATCCAAACTCATGTCAGAGAGCACATCTTATCTCAGTTTTGGTTTCCATGCTAACCTGGCTTTGACTCATGGGATGTCTAAACATCACATCTCTCTTAGTTTTTATGAGAAACTAAAAAATGGAGGTGCATTAAAAGCAAAAAAAAATCTCATTATCTGCCGTGCACCTATAATGAACTTCAGTGTGTAATTTAACTTAGTTATACCTGTATAGATTTTGCTGCTATTGTCTTTAGTGACATACAATCTGTTTTTCTGTGTTTACTGAAAAATGGCACAGGTAACATAGATTTACTGAAAATTGTGTTTAAATTAAACCTCTGCTGCAACTTGAGGAGATATTTCTTGGAATATGTCAAATAGATCTGACTAAAGTTTTTCTTATCAGTGCTTCATATTCAATACCTTATTTCAGTGCTTCCTGTTTATGTCCTCTTCCAGAACTCTAGGTTAACATTTACACTTATGAATTTAGCAGAGACTTTTATTCAAAAGTGAAAATTTGTCATTGAGCCAACAATATACAATACCAGAAATCTACTAGAAATCTACAGTGGGTAGAGCAAAGAATCACCTCCCTTTAAAATAATCACATTTTGCGGAAATGAAGACAGACACAGTTTTTGTTTTATCCAGCTGTATTTACTCAGTGCAACTTCTAACATCCAAGTGAAAGGTATAACACCAACATGTCAGAAAAAAAATAAAACAAATAAAAACAGAATCACTGAGTTGGAAAAAGGATCGCCCCCTCGTGTCAGTATTTTGTTGAACCACCTTCTGCTTAATTACAGCCTTTAGTCTGTTGGGATTTGTCTCTGTCTCTTCTTAACTTTGCATGTCTAGACTTTGCAATATTTGCCCACTCTTCTTTGCAGAACTGCTTAAGTTATTTGATGGTGAGTGTTTGTGGACTGCAGGCTTCAAATCATTCCACAGATATTCAGTGGGGTTTAAGTCTGAGCTCTGACTAGATCATGCAAGGACATTCACCTTTTTCTCCTTCAACCACTGTGTGCTCAGTTTTGCTGTGCTTTGGGTCATTGTCATGTTGGAAGGTAATCCTTCTTCCCAGTGACAACTTTCTGGCAGAGGGCAGCAGATTTTTTTCAAGAATTTGACTGTATTTTGCCTCATCCATGTTTCCTTCTATCCTGACGAGTGCTCCAGTCCCTGCTGCAGAGAAACAGCCCATAACAGGATATCACCACCTCCATGCTTTACTGTAGGAATGCTGTTATTTGGATAGTGAGCCATATTGGATTTCTGCCAGACATATCGTTTGGTGTTAGTTAAATAATTCAAATAATCAATTTAGTCTATTGCTCAGGACATCTCAGGTGGTTTTGGCAACGCTCAGTCTGACTGCATGTGGCCTTTCTTGAGGAGTGTTTTTTTTCTTGCAACCCTCCCATACAAGCCACATTTGTGGAGGATTTTTGATATTGTTGTCACATGCAAACAATGACCACACTTTGTCATAAATTCCTGCAACTGCTTCAGAGTTGCTGTAGCTCTTGACCCAGTTTCCCCTAATCTCATCCAGTTTGGAGCGATGTCCTGATCTAGGGAGGGTCTGTGTTATACCAAATACCTTCCACTTCTTAATAATAGATTTCACTGTGCTTCTAGGCATTGCTAAAGCCTTTGAAAGGTTTTTATCTCCATCTCTTGACTGGTGCCTGTCCGCAGCTTTATCCCGGAGATCTTTTGGCAGTGCCATAGTGGATTGTTTGCTTCAGTTGCACTACCAAGAACAGAAATGCTCCAGGAAAGCTCTTTTCAATCTGAGCTAATCAAAATGACCACAGCTAATCACAGTTGAAAGTCAAATGACTTTGTGTGCCAGTGAGCAAGGTGATTAGCTACACTGATTGAGTTTCAGTAATTTTTAGGAGGGGGTGATCCTTTTTCCAACTCAGGCCCTGTTCACACGAACGTGGTTATGTTTAAAACCACAGCTTTTTCTACGCGGTTTGGCCGTTCGGCCACACGTAAACACAGAACCAGGTCACTGAAACGAACATTTTTGAAAACGCCTGCCATGGTGAAGATTTTCAAAAACTCTGGTTGCAGTGTTATCGTGTAGACAGCGAAACCGGAGTTTTTGGCTTGTGACGTCGGAGCCTGCGCTGTTATCTCCGCCTACTGGAGACTTTTTCAGGCTTCTGATTGGCCAACATGGCTTTATGGTTGAGATTATATCGCCACCTGTTGGTTTGGCATGCTCTTGACAGTGCTTCAGAGCATGCGTTTGCGTATGTGGACAGAGATTTTTTTTAAATGGAAGAAGGAAAAACTCAGTTTATAAAAATACCTGTGTATGTGTGGACATGGCCTCAGTGATTCTGTAGCAGAGGAGAAATACAGAGAAGAGAAAGAAGGTTTTTTTTTTTTAGTAAGTGCATTGGTTTAAAGGCACAATATGTAAGATTTGTGGATTAAAATATCAAAAAACCACTAGAACAGTGTTGTATATTTTTTTTATATATTTATCCAATAATGTAAGCAAATTCAGAAAAATAAGCAATTTTAACTAATGTAACGGACCGTGTCATTGCATCGGCTGCCAATGACTTCATCCTATGCCAATTTTAACGTTATTCAAAATACATACTCAGAGGCTGCTGCAATGTTTGTTATGGAATACACTTGTTGTTTACACAGAGGTCACAATTTTAAACTCGCCTTACACGCCATGATGGACTTGAATACAGACTTGAATGATACCTCAAATTGTTTGGTCACATTTACCATTGATCAATGACATTTCACAGGTGAAATCATGTGTTCAGGAGTTTTGTGTGAGGGCAAAAAAAGTTCCCTATGCAGATTTCACTTGTGTATAAGTCGGTAACATGCTAACCAGTAGGAAGCTGCATGGTTTAAAGTGACGTCTGTGTGATTGGTACTTCACGCATTTCTACACCATTGCCAATGAACAATGGACCTTTTTTTACACACAAATTTTGGTTTCTTTTGAAATTTTGTTCCATTTTGTTTAGCTCCTTTAGTGTTTAGACCATTTTTGCTGATCAGACAATAAAATACCAAATAAAACCCTTCAGACTTACATGAAAAAAATGCAATGTATTCAAAACCTCAGAACATCTTAGCAACCACAGAGAAATGCTCTCTGTGGTACTAGCAAGTACTTAAAACACTAGCACAATGGCGGTGACTTTTGCATGGACAAGCATTATTTATTTCCAAATCTCATTCATTCATTGATTCATTCACCTCATCTGGCTAACATACAATTATTTATTTATTCTCTTGAATGTATAAGTTTTGCCTCGACCTTTGTCCATCTGAAGGAGGTATTTCTAACACTTTATTGGAACCATATTTAGTTTGTCATTTCCTCTGTTTGGCAGCATGTGTGCAGATGGACCCTTCCTCATGTACCGCTGCCAACTCGCCACTCGCAGTCAGTCGCCATCTCCAGTCACCACTCGAGATTTCTGGCACTCGTCGCAAACCAGAGAGCCCAATCCACACATTTGTATCATTGTGCAGAGCGTTTCTCCCTCAGTAACACATCATCTTATGCTCTTCGGCTCTTCATCCAACAGTTACCATGCAACCGGTCTGCACTCGGGCACTTGAACTGTTCCTGGCTCAGGCCTGACCAGTCCTGCTTTTTTCCAACCAGCCATACATGTCTCTCAAGATCCTGTTAACCGCTGTCTGGGACTTTCATGGGAATTCAAGGGCTCTTGACTGGTGTGATTGTCTCATAAGTGCAAGGCTTTGGATTGTAACTTTGTGTACAAGATAATGATAATATTTCTTGTAGCTTTCCACTTTTTCACTCATGTTGTCAAATTTTTTTTTTTCAGTACAAGCCACATCTCTCAGTGTGCAAAACTATTTGCTTGTTAAAGCAAGCATCTCTAATACTATTGCCTGTACTTAAAGGTGCAATAGGTGATTGTCTTCAGAAACATTTTTTGTTATGCTGGTTGAAAGACTCTTCACATCCCGATAGCAATCATTAAGTTAAGTGGTCTAAATGTATTTATCTGTATTTAAATATTCTGTGGAAGGTGTAGGACCGAGAAATGTTCGTCCAATCAAAACGCTCGGTCCGAGCATTTTAATTGGCTTTCCTACCTGCCTGTCAACATATGTATTTGGATACCTCTGCGCACCATGTTCGCGCAGACAGGATATGTTATCAGCGCGTTCACGCATACTGTCCAGACAGAGCGAGAATGGCAGACAACGGACTTCCTTCCTGGTATTGTAGTACTTTTACTAACTGTACTATAAAGTGCCCCTTCAGGAACTCGAGCTGCATCGAAGTCACGTGTCAAATCAGTCCAATGGAGTAGCGAGACGTTACGAGCGGGGTGACGTGAGTGCCAGGAAGTATAAAAGTGCATCCGGCAGAGCACAAACCAGCTTCTGCTCTTCAGTAGAGCTATGTGTATGTGTCTGTCTATTTACTGCTGTCTGTCCGCACAAGCACTCATATAAAACAATGAGAAAGTCTATGGAGAGTGAATGGCATTACAAGCGCTGTGTTTCTCCCTGCCCACGATATATGGCGGCAGGGGATACACACGATTTGTGTCGTTTGTTTAGGAGCGGAGCATGCACGATCAGCTCTCGAGGGAACTGATTGTCATGACTGCGAGTTGCTCTCACTGCGCGTACTCCGCTCTCGCCTGGCCGTGTTTGATGAAAGCGGTGTAACGAATCGCTCTGAGAGATATGAATAATTAATAATAACTGTTTAATATTCATTATGAATAGTTATTCCGCTGTCATATTTAGCTGACCTCTCAGGGTCAACTGTCTTTCAATTCTAAGAACGTTAATTTTTTTTTTTTTTTTTTTTGTGTCCTGTTAAGAAATAACTTTCTTACGTACCATTCTACCAAAAGCTTGTAACGTAAATCTGCAGGATTAGTGACTCCGGTTATGAGCAAACAATGAACACGTCTAGTGTGATACAAGTAAGGTTTTATTACCTACATACACACTTAAACTAGTCTAACATACTACATAACCACTTAAACTGGTCTAACATACACATACACACACACACACACACACATACAGTTTGTATAGGAAAGGGTTAAAGCTTAAGCAGTAAAGAGGAAATAAGGAATGAAGTTATGGAAACATTTGCATATTCAGCAGATCTACACCTGAGGGAAACGTCAGATTCTTAGTTCAAACACACCTTTGTAAAAAGTTGCAAATGATACCTAATGTATCAATTTAATAAGACTAAGTTTGAATACTTGCAAACTGTCTCGTCTGTCTGAAAGAAAGGCTTGATGCAATCTGAAAGTTCACATGGATCTTGCTGAAGTTGGTTGATGTAAAGAACCAGTTTTGAGTCAGAGGATCTTGATGAATGGAAAGGTCAAGGCCGAAGCCTGGCACGAGCTTAGGGTTTCCGGGTGCGTTTTTCTCACATCCTCTCAGAATTAAAACAAACCACCGACTCCAAGAGGGTCCCTGGTGTGGGCCTTTAAGGTCGGAGAAGATTCCCGCCTCTCAAGATGGGCTTGTCCAGTGAGAAAGTCCGGAATCTCAAGTGGGGGTTCTGAGATACTGGGCGTTTTTTTATGGCCCTTTGTTTGAAAGCAGGGTAATTTGCATATGAAACTGATCAAAATTACTACAGACTCTTAGACACTATATGTTGCGTAGTAAACCTCAATATCCTCTCATTATATCATCCGCATACGAATTCCTAGATACTAAACTGGTAGGGTTATATATATGTAGCTTACAGAGTGGTGTTTTCGATCATAATCCTGCATACGTATCCAATCTCAAGACCAATACACGATGACAATAACATACACGTTGACCTGAAGGATATGTGTGTTCATTCCAAGAAAGGTTTTCCTATTAATTAATTAGCAAAGAAAAGTCCTTCCTTTGTGGATTTTCCTTATGGGCAAGGAATCGATTTTCTTCACCTAAATTCCAGGAGGTCGTAAATTTATCTGGTTCAGGTTGCCATGGTAACCATGGGCCTGGGGTCGTTCGCAGACATCCTGGCACCCAGTTTATTGGTGAGGGGACTGTGACGATTTGTTAATCTAATGAATAATTGATTTGTTAAATCAAATGAAAAATGGTGTGTCTGATTGGTCCAGACGCTACACAGCCATGCTCGCGATCCCGCCTGCAGCGGTCCGCTGTTCGAGGCAACAGTGCAGACTGTTGTCGTGGGGATCGTGGGTGGATTTAGCGGAGGGATCCGAGACGGGCTCGTCCTTTTCTCGGTCCTCACCCGCTAGATCCGCGGCTCAGTTTTCGGAAGCCCGCGCTGCGGTTTCTTCCCACCCCCCCAGAGAGAGAGAGCCAGCCGCTTCATCTATCTTCCTCCGAGGAGGTGGATGTGATGAGTGTCGAGACAGAGGAGACTGTGGACTCGTCACCACAGTCCCTTGCGTATGAGGTGTGATTCGCGCACTTGCCAAAATAAAATATCGTTTGGCCAACCTAGAAACAGGACGCTCATCCTAAAAAATAATTAGACGAGCGTTTTCTGAATCCAGATCACAGCCTTCACCCCGATCTCCATGCTGAGGTGTCAAGAATGTGGGAGAAACCGTACTCATCCCGTATTTACAGCCCCACAGTCTCGAATTATTCAAAAGAACATCGTGGGGCTGAATGATAAGGGATATGGGGCGATGCCAGTGGTGGAGCAGACGCTTGCGAGCTATCTCTCCCCATCCTTAGCATCGTCCCTGAAGGCCCCGAAGCTTCCCACCAGGCCCGTTAGGCTTACATCGAATCTGGTTGGGAAAGCTTATACGGCAGCAGGTCAGGCTGGCGCATGTTTGCACACCATGGCGGTGTTACAAGCATACCAGGCTGACCTGCTCAGGGGTGGGGCTGCTGAGCGGGAGCAGCCCAAGCCATCAAGCTCCTCATATCGCCAGTCTCAAAAACAGAGCGTTGCAACCCGCACCCCTCCACAGAAAGATCGGGGGTCGGGGCGACGCTCTCAGTCGGGGTCTTCTAGACCGAAAACGGATCTGTGGACCGTTATTTTGTCTAAGAGGACCTCGGCTAAATGGTCCTACCATTGTCAGGTCCCTGAGGGATAACATCTCAGTATACGGTGCCCCATCCTCCTCAGTGCCCTCACGGAGGTTTATTGATACCCCTGCCACCTCGGTGCTTCAGGGCTCAGTGAGCTCCGACGAGCGAAATTCCCAGCTGCCGCCCGGCAACGGTACTGCACGGGAGAGCTCGCCCCCTCAAGTGAGGGTGCTACAGCAGTCAGGTCAGTTGTTCCCTCAGTGCCCTCACGGAGGTTCATTGATACCCCTGCCACCTCGGTGCTTCAGGGCTCAGTGAGCTCCGATGAGCGAAATTCCCAGCTGCCGCCTGGCAACGGTATGGCACGGGAGAGCTCGCCCCTCAAGTGAGGGTGCTACAGCAGTCAGGTCGGTCGTTCCCTGCCGGTCATCCGCTTCAGGGCACCGAACTGGCTCCTCTAATAATACCAGAGGCCAGCCTCGAGAGGTTGGTTCCCTTAGTAGATTTTCTGGTAGTGTGGAAACTTCTACCAAATATCTCAAAATGGGTCCTGCAGATTGTAGAGAAAGGTTACAGAATCCAGTTCGGTTCTCGTCCACCTCGTTTCAACGGGGTCATCCCCACACTAGTGGGCCCCGAGCAGGCTCTGGTAATGGAACAAGAAGTAGATACTCTCTTGAGGAAGGGGGCCATAGAACGTGTTCCGCCTCTTGAGAGATTGTCCGGGTTCTACAGCCGTTACTTCATTGTTCCGAAGAAGGATGGGGGGTTGCGTCCGATCTTAGATCTCCGTCTTCTGAACCGCGCTATCAAACGGCTTCAGTTCAAGATGCTCACTATCAAGCAGATAGTATCTCAGATCCAGATCCGAGGACTGGTTTGTTACGATAGATCTCAAAAACGCTTATTTCCATGTTTCCATCCTCCCTCAACACTGGAAGTTCCTAAGGTTTGCTTTCGGGGCGAAGCATACCAATATCGAGTTCTTCCCTTCGGCATTTCACTCTCACCCCGCACTTTCACGAAGTGTGTGGATGCTGCTCTGGCTCCTCTGCGACTCCAGGGCATCCGCATACTCAATTACATCGACGATTGGTTGATATTAGCTCAGTCAGAGCAGATGGCGGCTCGGCATCGAGATATCTTTCTCGCTCACATAGAGAGTTGGGGTTAAGACTAAACGCCAAGAAGATTGTTCTTTCTCCACTACAGAGAACCATTTTATTTAGGCGTGGTGTGGGACTCAACCTCGATGCAGGCACGTCTGTCTCCTGCTCGAATCGAGTCAATCCTCACGACAGTCACGAGAGTAACAGAAGGCCAGTCACCTCACTGTCACGCAGTTTCAGAGACTGCTGGGTCTGATGGCAGCTGCTTCCAACGTGATACCTTTTGGCCTGCTGTACATGAGACCCTTGCAGTGGTGGCTCAGGACCAAGGGGTTTTCCTCGAGGGGAAACCCACTTCGCACGATCAAGGTCACACGGTGGTGCTTACTTGCCTTAGACATGTGGAAGAAACGTTGGTTTCTGGTTCAAGGCCCGATGTTAGGGGCTCCTTGTCGTCGCGTAACGTTAACGACGGATGCCTCTCTCACGGGCAGGGGAGCAGTCATGAGTGGAAGGCCATCATCCTTTGGCACATCAACTGTCGGAAATGCTGCCATGTTTCGAGCTCTGACACACTTCCTTCCAGACTTAAGGGGGCATCATGTGCTTGTCCGCAGACAACACATCGGTGGTCTCCTACATCAATCGGCAGTGGGGTCTGTGTTCACGTCCCTTGTACAAGCTGGTGCGCCAGATCTTTCTGTGGGCTCAGGGGAAGCTCCTCTAAGAGCAGTTTACATCCCTGGGTATCTCAATCAGGGGGCAGATATCCTGTCGAGACAGGGGCTGAGGCCCGGGGGATGGAGGTTCCACCCCGAGGTGGTGAGCTCATTTGGAGGGAATTTGGTCAGGTGGAAGTGGATCTATTTGTGTCGCAGGAAACGACACACTGTCCGCTCTGGTTCTCCCTCACTCTTCCAGCTCCACTGGGGCTGGATGCCATGGTACAGACGTGGCTGAGGCTTCGTCTGTATGCTTTTCCCCCGATTGCTCTGCTCCCTGGAGTTCTGGAGAGGGTACGCCAGGATGGAGTCCGTTTGTTGCTAGTAGCCCCATTCTGGCCGGCCCGAGTATGTTTCTCGGACTTGGTGTCCCTCCTCGACGACTCTCCGCTGGAGATTCCGATCAGGAGGGACCTCCTCTCTCAGGCGGGGGGCGCCATTCTTCACCCCCGCCCGGAGTTATGGAAGCTGTGGGCATGGCCCCTGAGGTGGCACAGCTCCTAGCATCTGGTCTCTAAACTGAGGTTTTTGAGACTATACTCCAGTCCAGAGCTTCAGCCATTAGGAAACAGTACGCCTTGAAGTGGAAACTTTTCGCTTCATGGTGTGGACAGCGACTGCAGGACCCAGTCAACTGCCCAATTGGTTCAGTTCTGGAGTTTCTGCAGGAGCAATTCTCCGCAGGGTTATCTCCCTCCACTCTGAAGGTATACGTGGCGGCCTTAGCTGCTTACCACGCCCTTCTGGGTGGTCAATCATTGGGAAGACACCCACTTATCACTCGTTTCCTCCGTGGCACCCTGAGGCTGAGGCCGGTACAGCGCACTAAGGTGCCCTCATGGGACCTGGCTGTGGTTCTGGAGGGCTTATGCAATGCCCCCATTTTTTTTTTTTTTTTTTTTTTTTTTTTTTTTTTTTTTTTTTTTTTTTTTTTTTTTGAACCCATAGAAGAAGTTGTGGTCAAGTTGTGGTTGTGCTCACGCTCAAGACCATCTTTCTCCTCACTATTTCCTCACTAAAAAAGATCGGGGATCTTTAGGCACTTTCTGTTTTGTGCCTGGAATTTGCTCCAGGCATGGTTAGGGCATTCCTTTACCCAAGGGCCGGGTATGTCCCTAAGGTGCCCACTTCTTCAGCAGGGCACATAGTACTTCAGGCATTCTGTCCTCCTCCGTTCCAGGAAGTAGGCCAAGAAAGGCTTAATCTGCTCTGTCCAGTTCGAACACTGGACGCTTACGCACACAAAGCTGCCCCGTGGCGTAAGGCAGATCAGCTATTTGTTTGTTTTGGTCTGCCAAAGAAAGGATCTCCGGCGACCAAGCAGACTATGGGTAGGTGGTTGTCGAGGCCATCTCACTAGCATACGAGTCCTCTGGCCTCCCGTCACCTATGGGGGTCAGAGCGCACTTGACCAGGAGTACTTGACCAAGGCTTTCAACTTGGGTGTGGCCATGCAGGACATTTGTGCCTTTGGGCTGGTCCTCTCCGCACACTTTTGACTGTTTTTACAACCTAGACTTGGCATGTACCCCAGGTTCCCAAGTTCTCTCTTCGTGATGTGCTCGCAAGATACACACACAGGCAGGGACTTGGTAGTATGGCGCAGTGGGTATTCTCTTTCCCAAAGCGACTTCGACGCAGCTCAAGTTCCTGAAGGGGAACATGCTGAATTACATACAATGGGTACGGAAAGTATTCAGATGCCCTTAAATTTTTCAGTCTTTGTTATATTTGCTCAGCCATTTGCTAAAATCGTTTAAGTTATTTTTTTCCTCATTAATGTACACACATCACCCCATATTGACATAAAAACACAGAATTGTTGACATTTTTGCAGATTTATTAAAAAATAAAAACTGAAATATCACATTGTCCTAGGTATTCAGAGCCTTTGCTGTGACACTCATATATTTACTCAGGTGCTGTCCATTTCTTCTGATCATCCTTGAGATGGTTCTACACCTTCATTGAGTCCAGCTGTGTTTGATTATACTGATTGACTTGATTAGGAAAGCCACACACCTGTCTATATAAGACCTTACAGCTCACATTGCATGTCAGAGCAAATGAGAATCATAAGGTCAAAGGAACTGCCCGAAGAGCTCACAGACAGAATTGTGGCAAGGCACAGATATGGCCAAGAACCTGGTCATTTTTTGTTCTTTTTTTATATTAGAATAACCTTCCATTTTAACATATTGTATATTAAAGTATATTTATAAAGGGTTTTTTTTTACACTTTAATTTATAGTCCACTTTGTAACTACATGTCAACTAATTATCATTAATTTACAACTGCATGTCTACTAACTCTCAGAGTAAACTTAGGGTAGGTTTAGGGTTTGTAGAATAAGTTGACATATACTTGCAAAGTTTCTGATAGTCAGTATGTTGTATGTTGTGGACCCATCAAAATAAAGTGTTAGAATATATTAAGCAGACAGTCTACTAATGCTCTATTGACTGCTAGTTGACATGTAGTTGCAAAGTTACTTATAGTTAGTAGAATGTCTAAAGTGTACTATCGAATAAAGTGTGAACCATTTATATATATATACAGTGGGGCAAAAAGTATTTAGTCAGCCACCAATTGTGCAAGTTCTCCCACTTAAAACGATGAGAGGGCCTTTAATTTTCATCATAGGTATACCTCAACAATGAGAAAAAAATCCAGAAAATCACACTGTAGGATTTTAAAAGAATTAATTGTAAATTCCTCGGTAAAATAAGTATTGGTCACCTACAAACAAGTCAGATTTCTGGCTCTCACAGACCTGTAACTTCTTCTTTAAGAGGTTCCTCTGTCCTCCACTGGTTACCTGTAATAATGGCATCTGTTTGAACTCGTTATCACTATAAAAAGACACCTGTCCACAACCCCAAACAGTCACACTCCAAACTCCACCATGGCCAAAGAGCTGTCAAAGGACACCAGAACCAAAATTGTAGACCTGCACCAGGCTGGGAAGACTGAATCTGCAATAGCAGCTTGGTGTGAAGAAATCAACTGTGGGGCAATTATTAGAAAATGGAAGACATATAATACCACTGATAATCTCCCTCGATCTGGGGCTCCACTCAAGATCTCACCCCGTGGGTTCAAAATGATCACAAGAACTGTAAGCAAAAAACCCAGAACCACACGGGGGGACCTAGTAAATGACCTGCAGAGAGCTGGGACCAACGTACAATGGCTACCATCAGTAACACACTGCGCCGCCAGGGACTCTAATCCTGCAGTGCCAGACGTGTCCCCTTGTTTAAGCCAGTACATGTCCAGGCCCGTCTCAAGTTTGCTAGAGAGCATTTGGTTGATCCAGAAGAGGATTGGGAGAATTCATATGGTCAGATGAAACCAAAAGAGAACTTTTTGGTAAAAACTCAACTTGTCGTGTTTGGAGGATAAAGAATGCTGAGTTGCATCAAAAGAACACCATACCTACTGTGAAGCAAGGGGGTGGAAACATCATGCTTTGGGGCTTGTTTTTCTGCAAAGGGACCAGGACGACTGTTCCTTGTAAACGAAAGAATGAATGGGGCCATTTATCGTGAGATTTTGAGTGAAAACCTCCTTCCATCAGCAGGGCATTGAAGATGAAACGTGGCTGGGTTTTCAGCATGACAATGATCCCAAACACACCGCCCAGTTAACGAAGGAGTGGCTTCGTAAGAAGCTTTTCAAGGTCCTGGAGTGGCCTAGCCAGTATTCAGATCTCAACCCCATAGAAAATCTTTGGAGGGAGTTGAAAATCCGTGTTGTCTAGCGACAGCCCCAAAACATTACTGCTTCTAGAGGAGATCTGCATGGAGGAATGGTCCAAAATACCAGCAACAGTGTGTGAAAACCTTGTGAAGACTTACATAAAACGTTTGACCTCTGTCATTGCCAACAAAGGGTATATACAAAGTATTGAGATGAAATTTTGTTATTGACCAAATACTTATTTTCCACCATAATTTGCAAATAATTCTTTAAAAATCCTACAATGTGTGATTTTCTGGATGTTTTTTCTCATTTTGTCTCTCATAGTTGAGGTATACCTATGATAATTACAGGCCTCTCTCATCTTTTTAAGTTTGAGAACTTGCACAATTGGTGGCTGACGAAATACTTTTTTCCCCACTGTATCTATAGATATATTATAACTTACAGTATTATGCTATTAAAATGCTTCACTTAGGGTTTGAATATCATTGTGTAATTTACCTCAGGAAACAAAAACATTCAAATTGTAAACACTATGAACAAACAAATATATTCCTTGACAAAGATTGTCTCAGACACTATGGGCCTCATTTACGAAACGAACGTACGACAGAAAATTGAGCGTACGGTCGTTTCAACGCAAAATTTGGAATTTATCAATATGGACGTGAGCGGTGGCTACGATCAAATCTCACGTCTGGTCTCAGCTCGTGTACTCAAGTTTTTGAGTTACCTGAACTTGTGCGCAGCATATAAATATGGTGGAGATTTGTAGAATGACAGCATTTTGTTCATTTTTATATTCCTGACCGTCAAACGAAGCTCATTAGTCGATCATTAACCAGTCAGATTAGAATGTCTTTTTTTGGTGTTGTTTTGTACAGGGCTTTAGCTTTATATGCGCGAATAGCAGCATAAACAAGACCGTGAGGATTCAATCGTCGCATCATGCACCTGCAGCGCTTCTGTGAAAGGAGAAAAACAGAAATTAAGTTTCTAAAAGGAATAAAATCAGTAGATCACACAAAATATATAAGGTATAATATAATTAATAGATTAACAAAAGAAAAAAAACACTGTGCATCAAGTATAGGCTACGCTCATTTTTGTGACACTCTTTTAATGCATTTTATTTCTTTTCTTTATATCTTTATTTGATTTAATCCATCTGATCGCACAGGCGCCTCACGCACACACAAACAACATTAGTTCTACCATTGCCTGACATTTCAGCCATTCATCATCAAACTAAAATGCAGTCAACCAAACATAAGTTACACTGTTTTTTAAAAGGTCCTCTGTAAAATCAGCGTGCAGTGCCCAGGCAATAAACATTTTTGCGCATGTGAAGGATTTACACCGATTTTAGAACATGAGTGAAGTATAAAGCCACGTTTAGGCTGCATAATGAATAATAGTTATGCAAACAAATGTTACAAATATGGCAAAAATGGATACATTTGGATTCTTGTGGTATGAGACAGGCGCGTGAGCCCAGTGCCGTTTCAGTTTTGCTTGACATTTGTATGCTGTTTATAATGAATGCCACTATAGCCTAATTTGTTTTATTTTACAGTTAAAAATATAATTTTATAACTACTTATTTTTCATTCTTGTTCTGTTCTGAATACCGTTAAATTTAAAATATTTGTTGTAGAGTGAGGGGAACTAAATAGGCTGTTTATATTTACCAGTATTTTAATATACATATAAATTACATGTATTAATGTAGCCTAATAGTTTGCAATTACAAGGTTAACGGGTGTTTTTGGAGTAAAGTCAATTTCTCTTTAGCGAGATTACTTCCTCTTTTTGGCCGGGTTTCGTTTCTGCGTGTCGTAAACTCTTGGGCGAGGCTTCTAAACCTGGGTGTTTTTATGGGCGTGATATTCAAATGACTATTGTTTTCTGGCGCCACATTTATCAACATACGATCATTCGTACGATGAGATTTGCGGCATACGAATGTTTCATAAATCACACGTGAACTCTGCCGTAAGTTGATTTGTGCGCACAGATCTGCGCTCGTTTCTACGTTAGATTGATAAATGAGGCCCTATATGTATTTTGAATAATGTTAAAATTGTTTCATTTTTATTGATTTGGTTATGTTCTTATTAATTTAATTGCAGAGAGAGCTCTGCCCACACACATATCTGATTGGCTGTGATTTGTGATTGGTTTTATCATGTCTGGTGTGGACAGACGCAGCTAGTAGCAACTAGTTAGGGCACGTGTTGCGATTTTATAATATAGCGGGCAAACAAATCCCAAAGTCTTACATTCTAGGAGAGACCTGAGACATATCTAGAGAACAGATTATCATAAAGAAGGTAGGATATTTTGGGTAAACAGCCATTAGCAAATGACACTAATGGCTGAACTGTGAATACCGTTGTTAAGCCATTGTAAGAGTGAAAAGAACATCCAAAGTATCTACTATATTTCCACAGCGGATGCCTGTTGATTTTTTTTTTTCATTTAAAGGGGTCATATGATGTTGCTAAGAACATTATTTTGTGTATTTGGTGTAATGAAATGTGTTTGTGGTTTAAGGTAAAAAAAAACACATTATTTTCCATATACTTTACATTATTGTTTCTCCTCTATGCCCCGCCTTTCTGAAATGCGTCGATTTTTACAAAGCTCATCGGTTTGAAATGCGAGGTGTGCTCTGATTGGCCAGCTATCCAGTGCATTGTGATTGGCCGAATACCTCAAGCGTGTAACGGAAATGTTACGGCCCATACCATATTGTGATGCCGTGTCCCAGAGTGACGAGACAAAAACAGGCGTTATAAACGATATTATAAAATAAAAAAATTAAATAAAAAAAACTAGACATTTGTTGCATCCAGTGGGGACATAATTACTGATTATAATGACTTATACTGTCTTTTTGCATTGCGCCGCGTAAACATAAAACTATGTCTGCATTTGTGATCAGAGAAATGACCAACAACAAGCCCTACTCTACACTGCCCAAAACTCGCGTTTGAATCGTCAGTGGCAAATTCTTTAAATATGAAAACGTACTTACAGGCTGTGAGTCAGAACAGCCGGCATTGTAGTCTACTCTACCAGAAGATCGAACCATTCCTCCTAACTGTGCTGCACACATCTGAATATTGGTGAACTGTTTCTGGAACAGTGTTGTCAATCACAACTAACCACTGATTGTCTAGTTGTGTCCTACTTTTGGAAGTCCAAATAAAGTGCTTTTGCTTTTGCAAAGAAACACACAGCGTCTCCACGACAGTGCGGCGGCAGCAACAATACTACAGCGAGAATCAAAGTTACGCCTTCTTTCTTGCATGAACATTTGGGCGGTGTTATGCAAATCTTCCCACATTGTGACGTAGACATGTGGGCGTGTTTAAACGAGGCGTTTTAGAAGGGCGTGGACCAGTCTTAACTTTTATAAAGAATATCTCTTTGGGTTTGAGACTTTAGTCTTTGCAACTTTAGGGATCTTATCTATTCACGAACAGCTTGTAACACTCCAAAGAGAAAGGAAAACTTGAAATAGCATCATATGACCCCTTTAAAGAAGCCGATGCGATTGAATTGGTAATGAAGTTATTATTCTGTTGGAGCAGATGGTGATGGAAGAGGGGAATGAGGAGCTGAAATGCCCCTGTAGCTCACCACTCAGCCCGCCTGACCCGTTCTGTCTCTCAATTCCCTCCTGCTCATGGAATACTACCAAAAAACAACCCCCGAACAGCTTGTTCTGCCTCAAACGGACTTTTCCTCCAGATCACAACATTCATATCTTGCTCTGACTGATTTTAGTATCTCTTTCTCTCGCTCTCTCTTTCTCCTCACATGAAAGCGGATGTTTTGTTTGCTCTGCCGACAAAAACAAAAGGCAGAGTCATTAGCGATAGAGAGTAGTTTGCTTATGTAAATAAACCGCTAGGTGAAAAATTCTTATTTACTTTTCACCCTAATAGTCCACCCACAGATTGCAGTATCACATCAGCCAAGAGCTGTTGGTGAATCAAATAATTATTAACAGTAATCTTGCACAGGAGTTTTGCAACATTATAATTATTATTTAAAAACACTTGAATTGATTTCAAGTTCTTTTCCATTCCAAAAAATCATGTATCAGTATTTTGTCTTAATTTCTAAGAATGTCTAAACCAGCAAGATATTAAGAAGGGCTTTAAATAATAATAATATGATGATCATTTTAAATGAAATATACATATAAAGTATATTTGTTATTTATTTGCATGTTTTTTTCTAATGCAAAGCCATCCAGACATGTTCACACAAGTGTCACACAGAAATCACATTCAAATCAAGCAGCTTTCTGTTGGTCAGCGTGATCAACTTGAACCTGTTGCAAAATCTGTGAAGGGAATTCTTTCTCCCTCGCGTGAAATTCCCAATCGCATGGATTCCTATTGAAATGACTGGATTTGGCCTGTGAAAATCAGCCAAACAACGGTAAATTGCAAACAACGTGCTTGCCACGGCGGCACATATACTAAAATTGGATAGATACAGAGAAGATTAGCATGGCCCCTGCGAAAGGATGACACGCAAATCCGTGAAGCGCTCCATCTTTTTGTGGGGAAGTCGTGGCCTAATGGTTAGAGAATCGGACTTGTAACCCAAGGTTGTGGGTTTGAGTCTCATACCAGCAGGGATTGTAGGTGGGGGGAGTGAATGTACAGCGCTCTCGCCCACCTTCAATACCACGACTGAGGTGCCCTTGAGCAAGGCACCGAACCCCCAACTGCTCCCCGGGCGCCGCAGCATAAATGGCTGCCCACTGCTCCGGGTGTGTGTTCACTGTGTGTGTGTGTTCACAGCTGTGTGTGTGCACTTTGGATGGAATAAATGCAGAGCACTAATTCCGAGTATGGGTCACCATACTTGGCCACATGTCACGTCACTTTTTTTTTTTTTTTAAATGTGACCCACCTTGCCAGTTAGGGCTATGCTAAGCTCATATGTTAAGCTATTGCTTTCTAACTGAAAATAGTGAAAATACCTAAGTGTCTGAATAGTTCTTGGGGCCACTGTAGCTGTGTGGGCCTGACTGGACGACATTGTCAGCGTTTTTCCCTTCACAAGGTCCAAAGTGAGCCTGACACACCCGCGTACGCTCATCTCTTTCTCCCAATCCCACACCCTCACATTCACTGTTCTCCATTTAGAGAGCCGGACACGAGTGAATGTGAATCTCAGTCACAATGGCGTGTTATGCACAATTCATGCTAATCACTAACAGATGGCTATTAACTATTAGTGTTCCTGTGGCTCAGTGGTAGAGCATTGTATTAGCAGTGCAAAAGGTCATGGGTTCGATTCCCAAGGAACACACATACTGGTAAAAAATGTATATCCTGAATGCACTATAAGTCGCTTTGGATAAAAGCATCTGCTAAATGCATTAATTATTATTAAAGGAATGCTCTGGGTTTAATATGAGTTAAGCTCAGTCGACAGCATTTATGTCGTAATATCAACTTTCTCATTTGTAATTTCAACTTGTGTGTTCATTTTTATTTATTTTTTTCTATTAAGAAAAACTGTGGTGAGGAAAAATGTAACGGAACTGGCAGGGCAGTAAACATTAAAATATACACTGTTTATAGCCACAATACATAGATATTATTAAATTTGCTTAAAGCTGCAGTCCGTAAATTTTTTGTGTTCAAAATTAGCTAAATGTTTATGATAAGCGAGTACACCATGAATCCATTTTCCAAACCGTGTTTTTGGCTTATCCTGAATCACTATGGTACACCTATAATAAATGTTTATATTCAGCCTATTTTAGACGGGGTTGGGTAGGTACCACTGCGGAGTTGCCCAGTACCTGTGTGATTCGTCATAGACATAAACAGAGAGATGTAGCTCTGGCTACAATGTTCTTCCGTAAGACGCATGCAGTTCTGTTTATTAACCACTAGAGTGCAAAAAGTTACGGACTGCAGCTTTAATTATTTTGTGCAATTACATTAGCGAAATTTCTGCAAAATGTTGCTGGCAAAAAGGTCCAATGTTTATACTCTGTTTGTCAATGTGGCAAATGCATGACCAACTTGAACCCGTTGCGAAATCTGTGTGGGGAAATATTTTGCTCTCATGTAAAATTCCCAAACCCATGGATTCCTATTGAAATGACTAGCGAAAATTCGCCAAACAGCAGAAAATGTAACAGCCCCATTATTTAGTTAGGGCTATGCTAAGCAATGCTAAACTGTTTAAACTGCTTTCTAACTGAAAATACTGTACAAAATAGCAAAATGTTTGATTTGAGCATTTTTAGCTTTGGCGATATAATGGAATATGTCATTTTAAAGACAGGGATTAAACGGATAGTTCACCCAAAAATTTTAATTCTGTCATCATTTGCCATTGACTGCCATAGTATTTATTGATTTATTTTTAACAATACTATGGAAGTCAATGGCTACTGTCAAGACTTTGCCGACATGTTTTTTTTTGTTTATTTATTTTGTGTGTGTGTGTGTGTGTGTGTGTGTGTGTGTTCAGCAGAAGAAACAAACTCATACAAGTTTACAGTATCCTGAGGGTGAATAAATAATGACAGAATTATCTATCCCTTTAAGACATATTCATATTGTAAGCACTAACAAGTAAACCATAAAGCAATTTCTGTTATTTCTAATCAGAGACCAGATACAATATGCATTAAAGAGTTGCCAAAAATATTAATGTAATATTTTGGCCTTTAAACCCTCTGTACGATTGATTGATTGATTGATTGATTGATGATTGATGCTTGATTGATTGATTGCTTGATTGCGTTATTGATTGCTTTTGTTGATTGATTGATTGATTGATTGATCGATCGATTGCAGAACAAAAAAATAATTATATTTTCTGTGGTAATCAGTTGTGTTTGACAAATGCTGTTGATGGAGCCTAACCCTCTTACATCACATTTGAGGTTGGAAGTGCATTGTGTGTGATGGAGGTATGAGATACTGGAGGGAAATTCCTCAGCATCCAGCCACTTTACAGCAGCATGACTCTCAGCAGAGAACACACTTCTACAGACAGAGAAACTATTGTAATGCTCTCGAGCAGCTGTGCGTGTTTGTCTTTCGAGTGCCTGTTGGGACCCTCGGCTCTGCCTGTACTGCATGTCCTTTGACTGCTGATTGGATTATATTTCTTTCCCTTAGAGGACTGCGCTTTTCTGGAAGTCAGCGTGTCAAGCACAAGTGTTTTCTCCTCTCCCTGTGTGTTTATGTGCGCATCCGTGCTTAGCTGAAGAAGCTGTTGAGCTCTGTAAGTGACTCCTGGCCTCTATAGGGTCACTAAGACAGCAAATCAGTAGGAGTTTGTTATGCCAAGGCAGAGCAGATACTGTTTTATTATTGTTTAACAGAAAACAGTTTAAGATCTCAGGAGCCAGCAGTGTAATATTGTCTTGAAAGACCTGTGCGTCCCATTGCGCGAGTGGTTTTAGATTTCAAAGTCAATATAGGATGGCATTCCCAAACTATTTTACTTATGTAATCTGACATATTTTAGGTGATGGAAAAATCTGCATATCATTATCACATATCTTTGAGTATGTCATGTGTTTTGGAGTTTTGTTTCAAGTTTAAGTTTCATGTATTATTTTGTAATTTTGCTTCATGTCATGGTCTCTGTTAGTCATGTGTTTTCCTTGTTCTTCTTGTGTTCCTGCCATGTGTTTCTTTAGTTTGTGTCTTTCATTGGTTCATTGTCTTGTCATGTGGTCTTCAGTTCTGCTTCCTGATTGGTTCATATTCCTCAGCTCCACACTGTCAATGGTTGTTCTTGTCATGTGTACCCCTTTGTTTGATATATATATATATATAACCCTCATGTTTCTCTGTGCTTTGTCTATCTTTGTTGCCTGTAACTACTGTTAGTAAGTTGTGTCCATGTCTATGTTCTTGCTTTGCCTAGTCAAGCCAAGCCAAGCCAAGCCATGTCTGTGTTTATTGTTTATCTGCTCACTTTTGGGATATAATAAAAACTGCACTTGGGTTCTCACAACGCTCACCTTCAGTGTACTCTCATTACATTATAATTAATAAATACTTATGTTTTTGGAAAGTTGCACCACATGACATTTTACAAATTGAATTAAACTTGCCTTTATGAGACATTTTGACCTCAAAACACAGAAATGAGAGTTTTCAGGGGTCTCTCTGTGATATCATTTCCTGTTTTTCCTGCATGTCGGTTGCACCACATTACTTTTTGGGCACACCACAACTTCAATTTGGCTGACAAAGTTTTCGAATGTTTATCATTTTTAACTATTAATCATTTTCAAATTGCTTCAATTGCTTTTTGTAAGAAATAATAATATAAGACTAGACAAATAATTGAAGTTTTCTTTTTTTAAATTTCTGTATTTAATGAGACAGTTGTACCCATAGATATGTAAACGTAGATGCCTTATTAGCTACTGTTTCTATGGTCCGCTATACGTAAGCCGTTCAATGGTCAACTTGACATCATTCACCATAATAATCAATTAATGAACAGCCGATTGTTGTAAAAACTGCTGGGATTTAAGTTACAAAAAAAACCCCACAATCCAACACATTCTTACCTGTGAAAGGTTATCCTGAGAATTTAAATCCAGGCGGTTTTTACAACCATATGCTGTGCAGGATTGTGGCATCTTCAAATATTCATTGATTATTATGGTGAATGACGTCAAGTTGACCGTTACAATATGGCGGACGCGTCTACATACTTGGAGCGGTCGAATGTGGCATCTATTGTACATATCTATGGTTTTTATTGCAATATTAAATCATGTTCATCATAGAATAGGTGTATATAGATGTATAAGTCAGTGTACTGTACTGTTCAAACTGTTTTTGTACTGTTTTTGATTGTCTTCTGTTCATCAGGGCTGAATTTATTTGATCAAAAATACAGTAAAACAGTAACATTGTGAAATATATTACAATTTCAAATAACAGTTTCTGTTCTATTTGAATATATTTTAAAATGTAGTTTATTCCTGTGATGCAAAGCTGAATTTTCAGCATCATTACTCCAGTCTTCAGTGTCACTTGATCCTTCAGAAATCATTCTAATATGCTGATTTGATGCTGAAGAAACATTTATTATGATGATTATTAACTGAAAATGACAGTGCAGCTGAATGTGTGGAAAGTGGGTTTTTTTCAAGAATTTTTTTATGAACAGAAACATTATAAATGTCCTTGCTGTCATTGTAATCAGTTTGATGCACCTTTGTTGTTGCTTTTTAGCCCTAAAAAAATTATGCACCCCTCCCCCCCACACACACACTTTTAAATGGTAATGTATGTATAAATTGCATTTTTGTATTTTTGATTAATAGATCGAACAAAAAAGAGGGGATGTTATGTCTCATATATATATATATATATATTATAATATATATATATATATATCTATATATATATATATACAAACTCCAATTCCAAAAAGTTGGGACACTGTACAAATTGTGAATAAAAAAGGAATGGAATAATTTACAATTCTCATAAACTTATATTTTATTCACAATATAATATAGATAACATATCAAATGTTGAAAGTGAGACATTTTGAAATGTCATGCCAAATATTGGCTCATTTTGTATTTCATGAGAGCTACACATTCCAAATAAAGTTGGGACAGGTAGCAATAAGAGTCCGGAAAAGTTATAAGGAACAGCTGGAGGACCAATTTACTTAACTTATTAGGTCAATTGGCAACATGTTTGGGTATAAAAAGAGCCTCTCAGAGGGCAGTGTCTCTCAGAAGTCAAGACGAGCAGAGGATCACCAATTCCCCCCATGCTGCGGCGAAAAATAGTGGAGCAATATCAGAAAGGAGTTCCTCAGAGAAAAATTGCAAAGAGTTTGAAGTTATCATCATTTACATTGCATAATATCATCCAAAGATTCAGAGAATCTGGAACAATCTCTGTGCGTAAGGGTCAAGGCCGGAAAACCATACTGGATGCCCTTGATCTTCGGGCCCTTAGACGGCACTGCATAAATTCAGGAATGCTACTGTAATGGAAATCATAACATGGGCTCAGGAATACTTCCAGAGAACATTGTCGGTGAACACAATCCACCTTGCCATTCGCTGTTGCCGGCTAGAACTCTATAGGTCAAAAATGAAGCCATATCTAAACATGATCCAGAGGCGCAGGTGTTTTCTCTGGGCCAAGGGTCATTTAAAATGGACTGTGGAAAACTTTTCTGTGGTCAGACGAATCAAAATTTGATGTTCTTTTTGGAAAACTGGGACACCATTTCATCCGGACTAAAGAGTACAAGGACATCCCAAGTTGTTATCAGCGCTCAGTTCTGAAGCCTGCATCTCTGATGGTATGGGGTTGCATGAGTGCGTGTGGCATGGGCAGCTTACACATCTGGAAAGGCACCATCAATGCTGAAAGGTATATCCAAGTTCTAGAACAACATATGCTCCCATCCAGACGTCGTCTCTTTCAGGGTAGACCTTGCATTTTCCAACATGACAATTCCAGACCACATACTGCATTAATAACAACATCATGGCTGCGTAGAAGAAGAATACAGGTACTGAAATGGCCAGCCTGCAGTCCACATCTTTCACCCATAGAAAACATTTGGCGCATCATAAAGAGGAATATGCGACAAAGAAGACCTAAGACAGTGTTGAGCAACTAGAAGCCTGTATTAGGCAAGAATGGGACAACATTCCTATTCCTAAACTTGAGCAACTTGTCTCCTTAGTCCCCAGACGTTTGCAGACTGTTATAAAAAGAAGAGGGGATGCCACACAGTGGTAAACATGGCCTTGTCCCAACTTTTTTTGAGATGTGTTGATGCCATAATTTTAAATCAACTTATTTTTCCCTTAAACTTATACATTTCCTCAGTTTAAACATTTGATATGTCATATATGTTGTATTCTGAATAAAATATTAATTTGAAATTTGAAACTTCCACATCATTGCATTCTGTTTTTATTCACAATTTGTACAGTGTCCCAACTTTTTTGGAATCGGTTTGTGTATATATAAATTTATTATTAGGATATATATACAGTGGGTACGGAAGTATTCAGACCCCCTTAAATTTTTCACTATTTGTTATATTCCAGCCATTTGCTAAAATCATTTAAGTTAATTTTTTTTCCTCATTAATGTACACACAGCACCCCATATTGACAGAAAAACACAGAATTGTTGACATTTTTGCAGATTTATTAAAAAAGAAAAACTGAAATATCACATGGTCCTAAGTATTCATACCCTTTGCTGTGACACTCATATATTTACTCAGGTGCTGGTCCATTTCTTGTGATCATCCTTGAGATGTTTTACACCTTCATTTGAGTCCAGCTGTGTTTGATTTATACTGATTGGACTTGATTAGGAAAGCCACACACCTTTCTATATAAGACCTTACAGCTCACAGTTAATGTCAGAGCAAATGAGAATCATGAGGTCAAAGGAACTGCCTGAAGAGCTCAGAGACAGAATTGTGGCAAGGCACAGATCTGGCCAAGGTTACAAAAACATTTCTGCTGCACTTAAGGTTCCTAAGAGCACAGTGGCCTCCATAAATCTTAAATGGAAGACGTTTGGGACGACCAGAACCCTTCCTAGAGCTGCCGTCCGGCCAAACTGAGCTATCGGGGGATAAGAGCCTGATGAGAGAGGTAAGAAGAACCCAAAGATCACTGTGGCTGATCTCCAGAGATGCAGTCGGGAGATGGGAAAAGTTGTAGAGTCAATCATCACTGCAGCCCTCCACCAGTCAGGGCTTTACGGCAGAGTGGCCCGTTGGAAGCCTCTCCTCAGTGCAAGACACCTGAAAGCCCGCATGGAGGACTCCAAGATGGTGAGAAATAAGATTCCTGGTCTGATGAGACCAAGATAGACTTTTTTGGCCTTATTCAACAGTATGTGTGAAAAACCAGGCACTGCTCAGCACCCTGTCCACTACAGTCCAAAGTGAAGCATGGTGGTGGCAGCATCATACTGTGGGGGTGTTTATTAGCTGTAGGGACAGGACGACTGGTTGCAATCGCGGGAAAGATGAATGCGGCCAAGTACAGGGATATCCGGGACGAAAACCTTCTCCAGAGTGCTCAGGACCTCAGACTGGGCCGAAGGTTTACCTTCCAACAAGACAATGACCCTAAGCACACAGCTAAAATAATGAAAGAGTGGCTTCACAACAACTCTGTGACTGTTCTTGCATGGCCCAGCCTAGCCCGGACTTAAACCCAATTGAGCATCTCTGGAGACCTAAAAATGGCTGTCCACCAACGGTTACCATCCAACCTGACAGAACTGGAGAGAATTTGCAAGGAGGAATGGCAGAGGATCCCCATCCAGGTGTGAAAAACTTGATGCATCTTTCCCAAAAAGACTCATGGCTGTATTAGATCAAAGGGTGCTTCTACTAAATACTGAGCAAAGGGTCTGAATACTTGACCATGTGATATTTCAGTTTTTCTTTTTTAATAAATCTGCAAAAATGTCAACAATTCTGTGTTTTTCTGTCATATGGGGTGCTGTGTGTACATTGACAGGGAAAAAAAATTACTTCAATGATTTTAGCAAATGGCTGCAATAAAACAAAGAGTGAAAAATTTAAGGGGGTCCTGAATACTTTCCGTACCCACTGTATATAATTTTTTTTTTGCTATAAATTTCTTTAAGTGAACGTATTAATGGGGGTGGAGATAGTGGTCAGGTTTCTGTGAGTCCCCCGAAATTAAAGGTTAAAGCAATGACTAGATGGCTATTGGTTAATATGTTGATGAAATATTAATGAAAGACATTTTTTTCAGTGGAATAACACATGCACTGTTCAGTCGTTCACAATAAGGCCAAGAACGTGTATTAAGGAAGTAAATAGGGTCAATTTACTTTTTCCACTCCATTTGACCTGTTATTGTGTCCAAGGAGACCGGGTGTACAGTTCAGTTTGACAGACACATCTCCTCGGGTAGTTTTCACTCATGACTGCACTTACTCTGTAAGGAGCATTTCAGACTTAAAAAAACAACAACAACTGTTATTTAGAATTACTCCTCTATTGTACACTTAGACAACTGTAATTTTATTGTTTTTTCCTGTCACACTTTGTCTCTCTTTCCCATGTCTGTGAGCTTCACACCTCGCCGGGGAAACATCTGTGTGGGGAGTGAGACGGCTGGGGGTGCAGATGGGGCGCAGGAACCTGAGTGCATCTCATCCCCGTTAATGATGAGTGTTGGTGCCCTTTCTCTCAGATACACGAGTCATTGTTCGCCGCCACTGGTCCGCTCACTTCCCCACGAATGCCCAGCTCGACAGATTTACCGACATATGCAGGGCTTGTTGTTTTCATTGAAAAAAAATCCAGCGAAGTAGTTCATTTGCAGACGTGCGCCGCTAACCTTACAAGCCACCTGTATCTTTCCGAAAGACGGTGGGCGCCGCACAGGAGAGCAGTGAAGTCTGTTCTTTTTGTCTAATGTGATTTTAATTCCATATTTAGCGGATATGCAGATGTGTGAGGTCATGATGTGTTTGCGAGGTTTTTCCCGAGCTTTGAAAATGAAATTCTCGTCAACATGTCGACATCCATCACTCTCTCGGCAATTGCTCGGTTGTGTCTTAATTAGGATTTATCAGGCGCAGTGAATCCCAGTGAGCTCTTGGTGCATTGCATCACATTTAGACCCTGTCAGAGGTTCCTGAATGATTAATTTGACAACTTTTTCAATGCATCCAGATTTACTTCTTCATTTACAGATATAGCCTACTATCAACCATATCTGGTTACATTTCCAGAAGGTTTCATTATCTTTGATTTTTTTTTATAATTTAGCATGTATGTTGGTGTAGATATGCTCCACACATCTCACATTCTCAATTAAGCTGATCAGAAAGTGTGCAGATAAAGGCATCTAGTAGATTATGAACTGGTTAACAAGAACTCACATTTTTAGTATGCATAATTTGTATAAAATAAAATAAAAAATAAAGTCTGTTTTATTTCAGAGCTCAGTTTTTAACCTTTTTTTTACATATACATTACAATATATCACAAAATAAAATCACAAACAGATAGACGGAGCGGAACGTACGGTTGGGGGGGGTGACTAGATGGACAGATCGACAGATAGGCCCGATCTATCTATCTAATATACGTATAGATAGATAGATATATAGATAGAAATAGTCAGATGATAGATATATTGATAGATAGAGCGATAGATAGATAGATAGTAATGATCGCAGACAGAGAACCGATCGATGACCAGACCAGACAGACAGACAGACGATGATAGTGTCGTCGGTGGTAGATAGATAGATCACAACAACAGACATGACAACAGACAGACAGACAGACAGACCGATAGACTAGACAGACAGACAGACAGACCGCAGACAGACATAAGACAGATATATATATAGATAAGTCCTACAGATATACATACAATATATAGATATATAGATGATAGCTGTAGATAGATAATAGTAGATGCTAGTAATAGATAGATAGATCGAGTCAACAGTATAGACGATAGATATATAGATAGATAGATATTACACATATATAGATAGATATATAATATAGTCGCATACATACGACCGATAGATAACAAGACACGACAGACAGACAGACCGACAGCCGACAGACAGACATAGATAGATAGATATAGATAGATGATAGATGATAGATAGATAGATAGATAGAGTCAGAATATAACAGACAAATAGATAGATAGATAGATAGATAATAGATAGATAGACAGACAGACAGAAAATAATCGATTCAGACTGATAGATCAGTTCAGTGGAGAGTAGAAGATGATAGATAGATAGATAGATAGATAAGTCAGACAGATAGACAGATAGATAGATAGATAGATAGATAGATAGATAGATAGATAGATAGATCGATAAATAGAGTCAACAGACAGCACAGACATACAGACATCCGACAGCCAGACTGACTGACTACTGAACTGACTGACTGATTTGATTGATGATTGATTGAATGGTGATTGATAGATAGATAGATAGATAGAATAGATAGATAGATAGATAGATCGAATACATCAAGATCAAACAGACGACAGACAGACAGACAGACAGACTGACTGACTGACTGACTGACTGACTGACTGACTGACCTGAACTGCTGACTGACTGCTTGATGGATGTAGAATAGTAATAGATAGATAGATAGATCGCATATGATAGATAGATAATAGATAGATAGATAGATAGATAGAGACAGACAGACAGACAGACAGACAGACAGACAGACCGACAACAGACAACAGACAGACATACAGATAGACAGACATACAGATAGATAGATAGATAGAGTCAGACAGACAGACAGACAGACAGACAGACAGATAGACAGATAGATAGATAGATAGATCTCACATTCTCAATTAAGCTGATCAGAAAGTGTGCAGATAAAGGCATCTTTTAGATTATGAACTGGTTAACAAGAACTCACATTTTTTTATAAATTTGTATAAAATAAAATCAAAAATAAAGTCTTTTTTATTTCAGAGTTAAGTTTTTAACCTTTTTTTTACATACATTACAATATATCACAAAATAAAATCACAAACAGATAGACGGACAGACGGATGGACAGAGATGGACAGACAGACAGATAGCCAGATAGATGGATGGATGCATAAGAAAAATAAATAATAAAACTATTTCAGAGCTCAAACTTTTTACTTTTTTTTCTTTCTCATGTAAATTACAACATATTACAAAACCAAAATAAAAGTCGATCTTTAATTCAGTACTCAAACTTTTTAACCTTTTATCAGTTTAATTTCTTACATAAATTACAATATATCACAAAAAATGAAATAAATAAATGAGTATAAATAAAACTCAATATTTAATTCAGAACCTTTTAACCTTTTTTTACATAACTTAATGTATCACAATAAAATGAAGTGAATAAATATAAACTCAGTTTTTAATTCAGAGCTCAAACAGTTTGCAGTTTGTTTTATACAGTGAGGCTAGCATTGGATTGTTGGCTCCCCCATAGGTTTGCACTCAGATGTCTCTATTTATGCGGCATCCCTATTGGATAGTGCAAGCAGAGCTGACAATAGGTCTTTAACATATGAGGCCATCTGGAGCTGCTGCTGGAGGGGGTCAGTCAGAATCAGAAAGCTGCTGAATGGAGGTCAGTAACCCGCCACTCCTTCCATATGCACACCTACTCACTCACACGCACCGAGGTCAAGCGTGCACAGGCCTTCACCAGCAATTACAGCATCCCTGTGTCTGTCAGTCAGCGCTTCATTGGCTATATGAAGGTTTTAAATTCATACTCTAGAGACACAATTAAAATAGATAACTTGTATTATATTGCATAACAAAATATCATAGTTAATTTTTATAGAAAGAAGTTTTCACACAGAAGTTTGAATGATAATGTATATACTGTTCAATATTAAGACAAAGTTTTGACTGTCTGGTTGTCAAACATTAGCGGCTCATGTTCATAATTTATGTGATGAACATTATGTAAGTAATATGTGTGACTAATAAGTTTTACTTATTTTTGCAGTTATGAATATAATTACCGTACATCTATGTGAATTTATAAAATAAATATTAATATATATTTGAATTATTAAAGTATGACATACCAGTATCCTTGACTGTTTAACATAAAAATGAATGATAGTTAATTTAATGTTAATTATTTAAATAATATATCTTCTCAACCGTAGTTATGATAATTGAAGCATAATGGCATCTTGTGCACTTTATACATCAACAACTGCGTAGAAACCGCATAACCACATTTATTTTATTAGTTTATAATTACATTATAAGTAATTCCGTCAGAACTCTAGTTCGTCAATTAGTTTTCATTCAGTTTTAGTTCTTCCAGTATATTTGGTCTCTTTTTAAGTTGATTTGATTTTATCTGAAGACTGTTTGAGGCCATTTCTTCCGCATGCTTCTCTGCGTATAAATGAGAGGACACTGCGGCCGTGTATTCATGTGTGTGGAAGTGGAAGGCGTTTGGGGAGGCTGTGATCTTGTCATTGTTAGCACACGTTGCTTGCCCTTGTTGTCATGTGGGCTGCTTTGGTTTCTATGATATCGCTTGCTGACTCTCTGTTTGTGTCTTATGTAACAATCCTCCTCTCCGTCTTCCATCCACGCTCACCATTCACTCGCCTCGCTTACCCTTCCAACCTTCTGTTATTGCTATAACAACCACTTTCCTCTCAACCAAAAGCCTCTGTTGCGACTGTGTGCTAACCGAGGTGCCACACAGGAAAGGACTTTTGGTAGCACGGCTCCCCCCCCGCTCTCCCCCTCACGAGTCACGAGATGCCGATCATCCAGCCTGATGTCTTCTCACTCAGACTTACAGCATGTGTGCTAAAAGATTAGAATGCAAATATGGTATGGATACAGAAATCAGCGTTATCTTACTCAGTGGGATTTTTAAGTCAGTAGGCTCTTTAAACTGCTTTGGTAGATATTGTGTTTTGAATATAGCATAATATCATGCTTTTCTCATGATTTTATGCATACAGTGCAGCTGCATTTATATTTTAGGAAGGGGGTTTCTTGCATTTGGGGTGAAAAGGTTTGATAAGTTGAAAGTAACTATCAATGATTCTAAGAACAAATTTGCACACTTCAACACTTTAAAGCATGCAAGGGCCTAAAAAAATTAACGTTGGTGTGTATATGAAACCATATTTGTAACTTTTTTTTACTTAATTAATTCTAACTGTGCCTGAGTATGGTTTATGAGATTATCAAGTTGCAAAGACTGTGTTGTAATTATATAAATTTGTAAACTGATGTGCGGCCTGTTTCAGAGTGAAGTGAGCATTTTCCGAAGTTTGAACATTTGTCAGAACATTTTCCGAAGTTTGTAGTGAGAAGTGGTTATAAATCCTCAAAAGAGAAGTTTCCCTGCAGTTTTCCACCGAAATCAAAGCCCTGTTTTGAGATCCAAAAAAAAAAAAAAAACCATAATTTATACTTCTATGTTGTTATAATTATAATAATTTATTATTATTTAAAATTACAATTATAAATACTACATAATTATAGATATTTCTTTATTGATCTTTTTGATTTTATAATTTTATTAAATAATAGTAGTAGTAGTAGTAATAAAAATTGCAATTAGATGTGCTTTTCCCTATTTGTTCTGCCTGATTTTAATAAAATATTGCACATACAGTATCATGGTCAGTAAAAAATGTTGATGGCTGGTAAATATCACCGGCCATTTGCAGGTGTGGCAAAATGTTAGTTTTAAGTCCTGCATACAGCATTAAAAAATAAAATGAGTAATGATGTGTATTTGTACAGAATTCATTATACAGTAGATGAATAATACCTGGCCTGCATCGGCTGAGATTCTTAGGTTTGCAGCTGCTGGAAACTTTGCTCCCTCATAATGCCGTGGGATTCAAAGTTTGGTTTTAGCTGACTCGTGCTCATGGGGGGGGGGGGGGGGGGCCCACTATTTGAAATTATATGGCCCTGCATGGTGCGTCTGAAATGTGGTGCCCCTGGAACATGCCTGACTGCCCATATAGCTAATCCCCTTCAGAGCCTTGAGCCGAGCTGTAGATTCCATCCCATTCACCATACACCTCATATACACCAGTTAACAAGCAGTCAATGCGCTACTTTTTTTGGTTTTGATGGAGAGTGCCACAAGCTTGTTCCAGAGCAGTTTTACTCCTGACCATAACACGGTTAACAATTTTGCATGAAATAGTTAGCAAATAGCAAATACTTTTCTTGCAGCAAAGATGCATTAAATCGATCAAAAATTAAAGTAACGGCATTAATGTTACAAAAGATAAATTTTTTCAAATACATTCTGTTCTTCATGACTTTCCTATTCATCAGTGAATATCAGGAATTAATTACATTTTAAAATACAATAAAATAGAAAAGATAAAAAGATAATATGCAGTTGTAATACATATTACTGTTTTTGATCAAATAAATAACGCCTTGGTGAGTACTTAAGCAACATTTGTCTTATTGTTTTCCTAATTTCCAATACTTTTTGGACAAATATATACAGTAATGCATACAAGTATAAAATCCATATTTTAAAAGATTAAAAAAAGCCTACCACAGAGGCCGGGCCTGGACTGAATGCCTTTTGGGCTGGGAGCATCTCAACGCATCCGGCCACACAGAAAAAATCGGGCCAAATTGTACTCTTTTGGGTTACAACAGCTTGGACCCCTAACAGTACCCGAGTAGTATTTGTACCCTTATTAAGGTCTAATTTTTATGCCTCCCTATTAGGGTTAAAAATGGTACAAATATGTCCTTTTAAGAGTCCTGTTCCAGTGACAAGCTGTTGTACCCCAAAAGGTGCATTTTTGGCCCCTTATTTCCTGTATATAGCCTATACATCCACAACAAGACAACCCTATTATTTGTATGGACATCACATAAAAAAAGGTCTAAATACTTAGTCTGGGGCCGTGGAAAATAATTAAAGGTTTTCCTCTTGCACTGCACCTTCCTTCCCTGTCCAGGGGGGGGGGGGGGGGGGGGGGGGGGGGGGGGGGTGGGGGGGGGGGGGGGGGGGGGGGGGTAGGTATATTATTTTTCAAATGAACAGTAACGCTGGTTTCTTCTGACGTTTATTCATCAAGAACCCAAAAAAAAATCTGTTTTCACATAATACTACTAAAAATGTCTTTTTGAGCAGCAAATCAGAATATTACAATGATATCTGAAGGATCATGTGACACTGAAGACTGGAGTAATGATGTTTGGAATAAATTACATTTTAATAAAAAATACAAGTGCCTAAATGTCAACATTAGTACAATTTGTTTGTTGAAAAAGTCTAATAGGCCTACACTATTGAATTATTAGGCTGTGATCCTATTACTCATATTATTTTTGTGTTGCTGTCTGCTCAAGCTCCCTCCCTCCCTGTACAATAAAACCATGTGAATATGTCTCTGCTAAATTTTTTAATGTGATCGTGTACCATCGATTTGATGTCCTTTAGCACAATTCTGAATGATGAAATAGTGATAGTGACGTGTGGCCAAGTATGGTGACCCATACTAGGAATTAGTGCTCTGCGTTTAACCCATCCTTAGTGCACACACACAGCAGTGAACACACACACACCGTGACCCAACACACACGTGTGAACACACAACAACAACGGACAGTGGTCGCCATTAGGCTGCGGCGCCTGGGAGCATTGGTGTTCCGTGCCTTGCTCAAGCGGCCACACACATACACTGTCGTGGTATTGAAGGTGGAAGAAGCGCTGTACCTCACCCCCCCACCTCCAATCCCTGCCGTACGGACTCGAAACCTACAACCGGTGTGGGTGGTTATGATCCGACTTGTCTAACCGTTCATTGGGGGGGAAGTCTTAATAAGGGGTGCTACTGATAGCCTAATAGATACTAGCAGTTTGATACTCAACTACGTTAATAAAGACAATAATTTCTAGCGTATTTACAGATGAAACTGACCTGCACTTGAAGCCCTGAACAGGTCAGTGATGTTGCTACATTTCACTGCTTCTTCTGGCCACTTCCTCTCTTTCATCGAGTCCCGCGCATCAGTTCTGTTCGGAACCGTTTGACTGAAGCGCGGATCACACGTGAGCTGATTCGTATAGTGCAGCGCTGACAGCCCAGACTAACCGATTTATGATGTGATCATAGAAATGATCACTTTGGTACATTGAGAAGGCATAAATATAATATTAATATAATAATAATAATAATAATAACAACAAAAAAAAATACTAAATAAAAAAAAAAAAACAGGGCAGGCGGGCCAACTCAGCCCGCTGTGTCTGATCTGTGAATACCGTCATAGTGTTGTTTTTTGTAGAGCTTCATTTTCGTGAGCATGAGAGATTTTTTTTCTGAATTGTGTTTATTTCTGAGGGTTTGGTTTTTTAGGATGCAAGAACATATATCATCAACACTTAGCATCTCAAGTCACCATAACAGAGGCCGATAGAAGTGCCCTTCTGTTAAATGCACCACATGCCTATTCTCTCCTCAGCATTGAGAGTCCTCTCTTCCCTGATCACAGCGTATCCACACGAACATCCTCTCCATGAAATAGCCAGAGATAGGGAAAAACTCTCAGCAATACCAGCGCAGACAAGTGAATGAGCTCATCCACACAGGGCTGTAGCTTCACACATTAGACACCTCGTCTTTGTAAGATTTCCCTCTTTCTTACAACCCACAACCATTGTGGCTCCAAATCCCCTTCTAGGCCGGGCTTGGAGTAGATTTCTGGACGTCGCTACAGACAATGGTAACCACCTCACAGGCGTCCTTTCTTCTCTCTCTCTCTCTCTATCTCTCTCTCTCTCTCCTCTCTCCAAGTCGCCAAGATCTCTCCTCTCTCTCTCTCTCTCGCTCTCTCTCTCTACTCACACACACACACTAACACACACACACACAGACACACACACACACACACAAACACACACAAACTGTAGTAGGAGAAGAGATTCTCCTGGATTAAGGGACAAAACATAGAGATTATAGCATTACTCGATAGTCATAGCAGTGGTAATAAATGTTCAGCGGTTGCTCTTTCTTGGTTCAGGACACTTAAAGGACTTCTGTGAAGTAATCTCTCAGCTGTTTCATATTGCTCACGTAATACAGTGTTAATGCAGCAGCAGGCTTACCTTTTGCTTTCTATACGCATTGTGCTGAGCATAGTCTGAGACATTGTTGAGATCCCTTCTGAAACTCCAGAGGGTTTGCTGAGGTCTTTTTCTCAGGAGAAACAGTAGATCTTCCTTCAAGAAAACGTTTTCACGTAACTCTCCATTTGCAGTCTTGGAGAAACAATTAGGATATTAATAGGGATTGTGATGGCAGCAAATTTTCATATCACAATTTGTGCTGAAACATTTACAGTATTTTCATGATACAGGGTTACATTATGGAAAGAGGTTGCAAAGTTAAAGTTATAAGAAGATACGTTTTCCTCTTCCCCTTTTTTTCAAAATAATAAAAAGAAACTTGAACAGACAATAAAACAATACACCATAAAAAATGTATTGAGTAAACAAATGTTTCAAACAAATATAAGTGCACAAGAACACGACTATAAAGAACAATGATAAAGAAATAATAAAGAAACTGAACATTTTCAACAAATATCTAGCTATCTTTTTTGGACTGGCATGTTTTAGTCCATGAAAATATAAAGATAAAATGTGAAAATATAACAAAAAATATTTATTTATTAACACATTTAAATACTGTTTGATTTCCTTTCTACTCCATGACAAGCTGGTGTTAGGAAAATAAATTTAATGTAACTGCACAATAAACAAATGATTTTTCAAAGTTGTAAATAAAACAACGATTATTGAACTAGATTTTTACAAGTTTCCGTTTTTCTACATTAAAAATTCATGTTTAATTGAATGTTTTTTTTCTGGTTTCTTTGTGATCATTTGTGAAATTTACCAGCAATTTTTGGAGTGAAAAATCTTCTACATTAAGTTGTTTCATCTTTTTTCATAAGTGCCACCTACTGTCAGTGAGTGAAGCCCATCTGCTGTTTTTGTTCAGACCAATGCGACAAATGAACAGAATTTTCACACAGCATACACTGAGCTATTTCAATTTTAACCAGTTGATGGAAAAGAAGCTAATGTGTGTATTTTAAAAATCTAAACAATTTGAATTATGTATCTACAATTATTCACAGTATTTTGAAGAGTCCACGGTAACAATACTATGCATATTCATTACCACAATATACCATTCTACAGAATAAATAGACTGGGTAAAAATGTAGATTTTTTTTTTGATTAATATTTACATCCGAATGACTCAGATATTGACTCTGTCCAAATTATATCAGTGGTCCAAAAAAAAAAGGTGCCGTATTGTGAATAAGATGCAAGAAACATTTTAATTCAAAAAGATGAGTTGGAAACATTGCACTCAAACAATATGGACATTATAGATTAAATATTCCCAATTAAATAGAAATCAAAGTTATTCAAAAGCTTATGAATAGGAATCACAGTGAACCAGGAAACCTACATTGATACCCATGCAGCCTTATTTCCTGTCGTTGTAATATGGAGCGGGTGTGGGTTGAAACTTGCTGCCTACCTCACATATCGGTAGAGGAAGTACACTTGACCTATGACATGAAAGAAGAGAGCGATGCTTGCTGATTCAGATATCTTTGTTTCAGAACTACACCTTTTTAAAATTCAGCCAACTTGTATGTTATGTTTGCCTTTTTTATTTCTGCACAAATAAGAACCACTCCTAGCTCAACACTTTTTGGGCAGACGAAACCTCAACTCAGATCTGAACTGCAGGCCGTTCAATTCAGAGTTCATTGCTCTTGTTTACACTGATGGCAAAAAATATGAAAAGTCAGACAATAAGAAATTGTACATGTTTCAAAGGAATCAGAAGGGCTCTCATATTTGGACAATGGACACTGAATTCAGACATAACATGGCCTTATGTATCATGCATGAACCAAAATACCAAACACTTGCATTTTATTGTGGATAATTGAGTACATGTGTGAATGTAGCTACCATGCATCTTCATTTGCACAATGATGCCTTCAGTACAGCGTCTGATACAAAAGAAAAACCCAAATGAGATCAATTTAATATCTTACACTCTTAGAAATAAAGGTTTCAAGGTTTAATTTTTTTCCCACACCAATGCAATAGAAGAACCATTTTTGGTTCCCAAAGAAACCTTTCAGTCAACAATTCTTAAAAGAAGTGGGTTTTTTTCTTAGTATGAGGACAATTTGAATAACCTGAAGACCCTTTTTCCACTTTAAAGAACCTTTTTTTTGCATTGGAAAGGTTCAATGGATGTTAAAGGTTCTTCATGGAACCATCAATGCCAATAAAGAACCTTTATTTTTGAGAGTGCAGCACTCAATAAAGGTGCTTTACTGGCATCTATGGCTCCCTGAAGAACCTTCAACATCCATGGAACTTGTAAATAGTGGAAAAAGTTTCTTTAGATTTTGAAATGCACTCTTAAATTAAAAGTTATTTTCTGGCATCAATAGTTCTACGAAGAACCTTTAACATCCATTGAACTTTTCCGAATGCAAAAAAAAAGCTCTTTAAAGTGGAAAATGTCTTCAGGTTATTGAAATGTTAAAAAATATTTCTTTGTAGAACTATTCCCTGAAAGGTTTTTTGGGGAACCGATTATGATTCCCGTTGTTTTGTAACCTTTATTTTTTACAGTCGTAAATAACTTTTTTTTCTTAGTGTGGGCGAACCTTAAAAATCTAGAATAATCTTTTTTACACTATGTGTGCAAGAAAAGGTCCCATGCTCTCTTAAAAATAAATGTTCCAAAAGGGGGTCTTTCACAGTGATGTCACAGAAGAACCATTCTGGGTCCCCCAAAGAACCATTTAGTGAACAGTTCTTAAAAGAGCCACTTTTTTACTGTGTGAAGTGCAGTCTGAAAAAACATTTTAATCATCTAATGAACCTTTTTCCAAAATGTGCAATGAAGAAAAGTGTCCATGGATGTCAAAGGTTCTTCATGGAACCGTCAATGTCAATGAAGAACCTTTATTTTTAAGAGTGTGGAGGTTAAAGGTTCTTCATGAAACCATAGGTGTCATTAAAGTCCTTTATTTTTAAGAGTAATTATCGATCTATGAAAGATGATTTTGGCGTGATTTTGAATGATGCTGTTAAGCATTTCCTACACAACTGCAGACCACTGACCATCATGACCTATAGACCCCTTTCTCACTGTCTCATTCTGAACTGCAACAATCAGTCAAGCAACTAGCTTTTATTTTCGCCTGTTGCATTGTGTTTTTTTTTAGCTCCGTCTCTCTCTCTCTCTCTCTCCCCCTCTACCTTGCCGCTTCGGTATAGATTTCTCACAGCTGATGAAATTAAAAAGACAGCACATTGTGTGTGGTGTTGCCCATGGCGACGAGTTTTTCCTGTGAGTTCACGATACGGGGTTCAGAGGGGAGTTCCTTTGGGGGGGATTAAATCGCTCCCCTCTTTCTCTTCCCCCTCCTCTTCTCTTTGCTTCCTCCCCTGCAGCCCCTGCCTCTCTCTCTCCCCTGCTCCCCTGCCTGTCCAGCAGTCAAGAAACATAAACAGCTTGCAGCTCTAAATGATGAGGATGTTACTCGTTTAAAAAAAATGTTATTCGTTAGCTACAGACGCAGCAGCGCTCTCAGGTAAGAATAACACAGGAAGGCAAAGGTTAAGAGAGGCGTTATGCAGCTCGAACGCTAGCACTGCACGTCCCCAGGAGATTCACTTCATGTACAGAGAAAAAGACTGTTTTTACAGTGATAAACAGAAAGCAAGCAGCCATCACGGTCAGATTGTTAATGCTGTGCTGCTGTTATGCATATTGTTAGATGGGTAATTTTTTTGCCTGTTACAAGTGCAGTTCTTTTGGACAACAATCTGAAATAACAAAGTTACATTTTGGTGTGTGACTTGCATCATTTGTGCTGTGGAAATGAATATTGGCTTGTTGGGGAAAGATGTTCGGGATCTTTTCTAAGTGATTAGACTTGTGATGTTTTTAAAAATGGACTAATAACCATCCACCTTATAATCACTCCGAACACCCTAACAACCACATAGCAACACATTAAAAGCACTCATAACACCTTAGGCACCACACAGCAACACCCGCTGGCAACTGCATCACGACAGCGAATTTGCATGGCCGACCTTTCAGAATGTAAAAAAAAAAAAAAAAAAAAGCTTTTGCAGTTTGTAATTATTCATTCTTCCTTTGTACACTTAGAATTTTTCCTTTAATATTAAATATATCCAATTGCATCAATAATAGGCCTATACATTATTATTATTATATATTATTAAAAGGTCAGGTACAGTATATATCGCTTTTAAATATATTTACATTTGTATTTCGAATTTTTGCAACTGTACTTTTGCTATTGTGTCTATAAAATGCGTACAGATAGATTTATTAACTCCTTTAAATATATTTTATATTTAGTACTTTTGCTACTGTTCTTTAATACTTATATCTACCAAACAAGAAATTGAAAAATAATTATATAAACTAATAATCCTATTACTTTAGATTTAAAGTATGTACACATATTTTTGGTGGATTTAGGTACAGAAGCAAACATGCTAAAACAAATTGAGGTCTTTTATGTAAAAAGTGATCATTATTATAAATTTAATCCTACATATTCAATTATCTAGTATTAAAAAGTTTGTTTACTTTTTTGTAGGATACTGGGTGCATCGCAAAATGTTAATACAAATGTAAATATATTATAAAAGGTCTGTATATATAATTTTCATATTAATGTTACATATACTGACATTTATATATTTGTATTTTTGCTACTGTACCTTTCAATCTTTTCACTTAAAAACAAAAAAAAATAATATATATATATATATATTATATAGATATATATATATGAACTTTGAATTATATCTATGCACAGTATATATTATTGAATTATATACAGCTTTTTTTAATATATTTTGTAGCAAAAGTTAGATGGTTTTCATTTGATAGAGTCCATCAAAGTTCTCACTTCTGTCATGATGGAACAGTGTAGACCCCCTCGATAAAATGTGCAGGTAACTTTTTCATTCATTGCATAAAACATGTAATATAGTGTGGCACTCACACTTCTGTATATTTTCATTGTACTATTTCCATGAAAAAAGGGGGAATTAATGAAGAAACATTTTGCCCCTGTAATTACCGTCAAAACAATTATGTACTTAGTTTTCTTCCAACAAATGCATTCAGCGGCATTGTTTTGCCGCAGTGAGCCGAGCGGCTGCAAGACTAAAAACCTTTCATTCCCGCAAAGGCCGTTTTCTGGTCACCATCAATAAAAGCATAAAAGCATTCATTTCCCACGTTCGTCAAATTAACAGCATACTCCATCTCCCAGAGGGCTGCGGGGTTCGTTAACCTCTCCGTGAAGTGCTCCTGGTTCCCCAGCAGTTTCTATAACCTCTGAGCTGCTTCTATCTCAATTATAATACAAGAATTAAACAGCCACTGCAGTGATTCACTGAGTACTGCCTCTTTACAGAGAGAGACATTGCGTGTAAAACCCAGAGTCGATCCAATTTAGTCTAGATTGGTGCATTTTAAAAGACTGTGCGCTGTTGTACAGTAGGAGTCTTGTTGAAGTGTGATATCCTAATGTCGTTTGAAGTTCTGGATATACAGTGGGTACGGAAAGTATTCAGACCCCCTTAAATTTTTCACTCTTTGTTATATTGCAGCCATTTGCTAAAATCATTTAAGTTAATTTTTTTTCCTCATTAATGTACACACAGCCCCCCTTATTGACAGAAAAACACAGAATTTACATTTTAGGGGGGGGGGGGCAGGATGTATTAAAAAAGAAAACTGAAATACCATGGGGTCCTAGAGCAGCCCTTTGCTCAGTATTTAGTAGAAGCACCCTTTTGTTCTAATACAGCCATGATTCTTTTTGGGAAAGATGCAACAAGTTTTTCACATTTGGATTTGGGGATCCTCTGCCATTCCTTTTTGCAGATCCTCTCCAGTTCTGTCAGTTTGGATTGTAAACGTTGGTGGACAGCCATTTTTTTAGGTCTCTCCAGAGATGCTCATTGGGTTTAAGTCAGGGCTCTGGCTGGGCCATTCAAGAACAGTCACAGAGTTGTTGTGAAAGCCACTCTTCGTTAGTTAGCTTTGTGCTTTAGGGTCTTGTCTTGTTGGAAGGTAAACCTTCGGCCCAGTCTGAGGCACTCTGGAGAAGGTTTTCGTCCAGGATATCTCTGTACTTGGCTGCATTCATCTTTCCCTCTATTGCAACCAGTCGTCCTTTCCCTGCAGCTGAAAAACACCCCCACAGCATGATGCTGCCACCAACCTTGCTTCACTGTTGGGACTGTATTGGAAGGGTGATGAGCAGTGCCTGGTTTTCTCCACACCTACCGCTTAGAATTAAGGCCAAAAAGTTCCTTCTTGGTCTCATCAGACCAGAGAATCTTATTTCTCCCATCTTGGAGTCCTTCAGGTTGTTTTGGGCGGGTGTTTTTTAGCAAACTCCATGCGTGCTTTCATGTTTCTTGCACTGAGGAGAGGCTTTCGTCGGCCCACTCTGCCATAAAGCCCCGACTGGTGGAGGGCTGCAGTGTTGGTTGACTTTCTACAACTTTCTCCCATCTCCTGACTGCATCTATGGAGCTCAGCCACAGTGATCTTTGGTTCCCTTCTTTAACCCACTCTCCTCACCGGCTCTTCTCCCCCAAAAAAACAACAAAAAAAAAAAAAAAGATAGCTCAGTTTGGCCGGACGGCCAGCTCTAGGAGGGTTCTGGTCATCCCAAACGTCTTCCATTTAAGGATATGGAGGCCACTGTGCTCTTAGGAACCTTAAGTGCAGCAGAAATTTTTTTTGTAACCTTGGCCAGATCTGTGCCTTGCCACAATTCTGTCTCTGCGCTCTTCAGGCAGTTCCTTTGACCTCATGCTTCTCATTTGCTCTGACCTGCACTGTGAGATGTAAGGTCTTATATAGACAGGTGTGTGCTTTCCTAATCAAGTCCATCAGTATAATCAAACACAGACATAAAAGGCCCAATGAAGGTGTTGAACTATCTCAAGGATGATCAGAAGAAATAGACATCACCTGAGTTAAATATATGAGAGTCACAGCAAAGGGTCTGAATACTTAAGACCATGTGATATTTCATTTTTTCTTTTTTAATAATCTTCAAACATGTCAACTTCGTGTTTTCTGTCAATATTGGGTGCGGTGTGTACATTAATGAGGAAAAAAAAATTACTTAAATGATTTTAGCAAATGGCTGCAATATAACAAAGAGTGAAAAATTTAAGGGGGTCTGAATACTTTCCGTACCCACTGTACATTACTGTATTGCTCCTAACGCCACTTGAAATCACACGTTAGTATTAGAAATGCTAATTTTGCTGGAACTTTCTGCTACACATTGTCGAAATCCTTATAGTTTGTTTAATATCTAATTAATGTATTTATTGTGCCATTCTGACACTTTTCCAGGTCACTCATCCTAAAGTTCATGAATAAAGAGAGGTTATTGCTGAACACAAGCCCCAAAACCTCCCACAGAGTTCGTTCTTAATGTCCTTTGAAGCTCCTTAAGACATCAAGTGACCTTGAGCTAATTAAGGATTATTACATGCCTGTTGAGTCCTCATAATAGCTTTTAATAGGGATTTAATTGCTATTCATTTATAATTGGCTGGACCTAACCACCAAATATCATTTTTTTTTTCTCTTTTCAACCTCATCCTCCCCCACACAAAGAACAGAGGCTGAAGAAATTACATTTCCACAACTTTACTATGTGTGTAGCATAGAGATGCACCGATTGATCGGCCAGGGATCGGAATCGGCTGATTTTCCTCATGATCGGCCCGGATCGGTGATTGGCCAGTCAGTCTCACGTGTTTCCGATTTCGAGCCGATCCTTTACACAGGCAATAACATCAGCCACGCATTCTGATCTATAATAGTGGAGCGCACAATCCGCACTCAGTCTTGTGAGCCACAAATATCAAAATAAGTGGCTAACTGCACAAAAACGTTCAAATACATACAAAATTATGTCAAATGCCTGTTTTGGCGAGTATCCAGTTAAACACAGTCAGTTTGGAACGTTAAATAGTTTGATACAAAGCAAAAAGAACGCATGTTGTGTAATAGTATATAGCAGGGATCCTCAAATCTGGCCCACGAGATCCACTTTCCTGCAGAGTTTAGCTCTAACCCTAATCAAACACACCTAAGCAAGCTAATCGGTGTCTTCAGGATCATTAGAAAATCACAGGTAGGTGAGTTTGATCAGGGTTGGAGCTAAACTCTGCAGTGCATTGGCCCTCCAGGGCAAGATTTGAGGAACCCTGGTATATAGGGTCCGTAGATAAACTCTTAAAGGGACCGCAGTCCAATATTCCTGCTGCTGTCTGTCATGTTAATCAAAGAACAAAAGACAAAGAAAATAATTTTCTGCTCTTGACTGAATACGTTTTATAACTTCAATGTAAGCATTAATCTGTATTTAATTTTTACAATGAAGACTACATCATTTAAAGTAATCAAATGTAAAATAACACTGGATGTGTTATTTTACATTTGATTACTTTAATTTCTGTAGTATTTCTTACCTGAATAAAAACTTACTTAACCTGAAAAACTTAGTTTCATAGCTCTCTTTATTTTATTGCATTTATTTCTGCTATTGTTTGCCATTTTCTTATTTGTTCTTATTTTATTACTGACTTTTTACTTGTGTTCTTTTATGAAAATAAAACTTTGCATTGAAGAAAAGTAGATTTTTGTTTCTATATGCTGTCAATTATAGTTCTTAGAAAGAAAATCGGAATCGGCAAAAATCGGTATCGGCAGATCACACTAACGAAAAATCGGAAATCGGAATCGGCCAAGAAAATTGCAATCGGTGCATCTCTAGTGTAGCACTATGCACTGCTATATTTACATAGTTATGAAGAGAGAATCACATTGAATATATATGTATATATATATATGTGTGTGGTGTGTGTGTGCAATTACCAGTATGAGTTGTGATCAGGGGCGCTGTTACGGGGGGTGCAGAATATGCCAGGCATATGGGCCCAGGAAGCTATAGGGGGCCCCAAATCACGACTTTGGATTTTTTTTTTTTTTTTAAGTGTGTCATCTTGCACTTTAACGGACAAATACACCTTACCAATTTTAATATTCAAGTGATTTTCAATCACAAGGATATGCGAGTAACAACTCCATTCAGTGTGTTGTTACTCAGACAGCCGTGTCTCTGACATCTAGAGTCCTGCATTTCAGCCCGAGCCCGACGGCCCCAAATTATTTACGCACCTACGGGCTTCGGGACAATTTTCAAGTCATAGCTCAGCCGGCAGCATTGGCCTGTTTTAGGCTCTCCCTTATTTTAATTTTTTATCTGCGTCGCGTCGTGCGTGGATCAATTATGGTGATGAACAAAATTTGACCACCGGGTGGCCACACACGATACCTGCTACGGTCAACCGGCTCGGATTGTTTTTAGTGACCCCCCCGCCAGCAGCAGCAGCTAGCATGCCTTTATAGAAAAATAAATAGAGTTATAGAAAAAAAAAGGAGGACTGGCTTTAAACTAGGGCTGCCCCTGACCAGAGATTAATTACTTAAATTCTAAACCATAATGAACCTTTAATATTTAGGCTAGCTTATTCTGCGTTCAAGCACATGCATTAGGCTAAAGCTTGCCGCAAATCCCGGCAAAAACAGTAACCGTGGAATGTGTCGGGGGAATGGGGTGCGAACAGGTTTTTGAATTATTTATGAATAAACTAGAGTTTTCATCATACAGTTGCAAAGCGAGTTGGACGATCCAGATCTCCTCACTGGACCAGCCTTTAGAGAGAATTGCATCTTTACGGATTACATAATGAAAGAGTTTTGTTTTTCGATTAGATTATTTCGTTGTTAAGTAGTCATTTAAAGCTTCTATAGATATATTTATCATGTTTAAATTAATCAGATGTTACATATAATTTCGTAGTAAATGTAGTGTTACACAATTAAATTGTGTCGTCTGTTAAACAGGTACTGATGACCAGACATTTAGTAGTTTATTTTAAAGTGCAAAGTATTATAAACGTAGTAAAAATAAAAATGTGTAAATAAAGCTATGTAAAAACTTTACTTGTATTTTTATAACACCATATAGTGTGTCCCATCAGGCAGCGGTGTTAAATACTAAGTAATTATAATGATGAGTAATTTTACTTGATTACTGTACTTAAGTGTTTTATAAACCGATACTTGATTATATTTCTGAAGGAAAAAAAATCATTTTACTCCTTCCAATTTCTTCCAATTTAATTTTGACTGGAAAAGTACTTTTTGTATAAAATGTACTACATTTTTGCTGATTATTTTCTTCAGTCTTATGCACATCATATATGGTAATGTAAGTAATGTAATTGTCACACACAATTAAGCTTCAGTTTTAACTTCCATCAGTGAAATCTCTTCTCTTTCCGGCAAATTTCTGGAAACTTTCCAAAAATCCCTGAAATATTAAAAAAAATCCTGGAAAGTTTCCAAAATTTCTGGAATATCTCCGAAATTTACTGGAAATTTTCCATCTTTTTGCAAACCTACTTGCAGGCCACTTGAACACTTGGGCCAAATACAGGAAATATGACATGTGTCACGAATCCTGTCCATGTACTTCCATTCATCACCACCAGAGGTCACCCTTCCATTACATTGACTGTCGCACTACACAAACTGTTTCATGTCATCCCGGACTACATATCCCATCATTCATTGCACTGATTGCACACAGCACTGATTCCACACAGCTGTAACCAATCACACACTCACTATATTACACCCACTCAGATCCTTCTCAAACTGCCGAGTATTGTAAGCGCATATCGCTAGTTGTGATAGCTACGTTACGGAGCCTGCTTTAGTTTCTTAGTCTTAGCCTAGTCTTGCCTTGTCTGTTTTCTCGTGTCCTGATCTTTGCCTGTGTTTCTTGGATTCCCCCTCTCGTCTTGCCCTATTCTGATATTGTTTGCCCCTGCCTGGACCTTGCTTTGTACCTGGATTATCCCTCTAGTCTCGCCCCTGTTGGATTATGTTCGCCGTCGACTGAACCTCGCTTGTTTACTGGACTGCTCTTGTTTTGTCTTCTGTATAACAGTTTGCCATTGCTGACCCACGCCTGATTTGACCATGCCCTTAATAAAGCTTGCAAATGGAGCCGTATGTTTCGCTTCTTGTTTGCCCCGTAACAACATGCAAGTAGACAAATGTTCAAATGCAAAGACCGCAAGTGTGGTTACTGGGACAAGCCCAATGTAGGACGGGGTCTTGATTCAATCCACCGGTTGTTGATTGGATGGATGAAGATGTGAACAAGTGCTTTCAGTTGATTATAAGAAAGGGGCAGGTTTAAGCAGACTACGGGGGAGTTTACACCATGTTAACTAAAAATGGAAAACTTTTATGCTTTTTGGATGATTGTTTATTCATCATAGGTATTTTTGGGGCCTGAAAATGTAAATTTTGTAAAAATTTCAAAGTGTAAGTTTTTGAAAGCGATACCATTATCATCTCCATGTAAACTACAAAAACACAAATTTGTGAAAATGGTGACATCAAGTGCATGCATTCTTTTGCCATCCTGAGTGTTTGTATTCAACGCCCTGTAGAAGAATGCGTTTGTAATACCATATGTTTAGTAATTTTCATGCATCCGTGTTAATAATAATAAGTATATATATATGATACGTGAACACCATTATTTATTTATTTATTTTATACAGGGACATGCTATTCATAGTATTGCTGCAAATCTGCAGAATTGCAAAGGCTATTTTTTTCACCTGCAGTCCCTAGACATATGGTAATAGTCACCCGAAATAGAATAATTACATCTTAACAATAACATTTAAAACAATTACATACATTTGTAAAAAGTACTGTCATAGTTACGCCCTTAGGCTGTCCACAATAAAAGGTCACTTTAAAATGTGCAGTTTTATCACACAGCACAATGTCACAGATGTCGCAAGTTTTGAGGGAGCGTGCAATTGGCATGCTGACTGCAGGAATGTCCACCAGAGCTTTTGCCCGTGAATTGAATGTTAATTTCTCTACCATAAGCCGTCTCCAAAGGCGTTTCAGAGAATTTGGCAGTACATCCAACCGGCCTCACAACCGCAGTCCACGTGTAACCACACCAGCCCAGGAACTCCTCATCCAGCATCTTCACCTCCAAGATCGTCTTAGACCAGCCACCCGGACAGCTGCTGCAACAATCGTTTTGCATAACCAAAGAATTTCTGTCAGAAACCATCTCAGGGAAGCTTTTCTGCATGCTCGTCGTCCTCATCGGGTCTCAACCTGACTGCAGTTCATCGTCGTAACCGACTTGAGTGGGCAAATGCTCACATTCGATGGTGTCTGGCACTTTGGAGAGGTGTTCTCTTCACGGATGAATCCCGGTTTTCACTGTACAGGGCAGATGGCAGACAGCGTGTATGGCGTCGTGTGGGTGAGTGTTTTGCTGATGTCAACGTTGTGGATCGTGTGGCCCATGGTGGCAGTGGGGTTATGGAATGGGCAGGTGTATGTTATGACAACGAACACAGGTGCATTTTATTGATGGCATTTTGAGTGCACAGAGATACCGTGACGAGATCCTGAGGCCCATTGTTTGCCATTCATCCACGACCATCACCTCATGTTGCAGCATTATAATGCACGGCCCCATGTTGCAAGGATCTGTATACAATTCCTGGAAGCTGAAAACATCCAGTTCTTGCATGGCCAGCATACTCAACGGGGGGGTGGGGGACGGGTGTCACCCATGACATGTTTGGGATGCTCTGGATACTGCGTATACGACAGCGTGTCCATTTCCTGCCAATAGCCAGCACTTCGCACCCATTGAAAGATGAGTGGACCAACTCACACAGCCACAATCACAACCTGATCACTCTAGGCGAAGAGATGTGTTGCAACTGCATTGAGCGCATAATTGGTGTTCACACCAGTGATACCTGACTGTTTTTTCGTACCCCCCCTGACCCCCCAATACAGTAGAACTGCCATTTTAGAGTGTCCTTATATTGGGCCAGCCTAAGGCACACCTGTGAATAATCATGCTGTCTCAATCAGCATCTTGCTATGCCACCCCTGTGAGGTGTGGATGTATTATCGCGGTAAGGAGAAGGCTCACTAACACGTTTAGACAGATTTGTGAACAATATTTGAGAGAAATGGCCTTTTGTGTACATAGAAAAATCTTAGATCTTTCAGTTCAGCTCATGAAAAATGGGGCAAAAACAAGGGTGCGTTTGTGTGTGTATGTATGTATGTATGTATATATAATATATATATATATAATATATATATTATATATATATATTTCAGTGGAGATCAAAATTAGAGAACAACCTACAATTTCCTAAATTACAAGGTCACTGCTTAGTCCTATTGGATTTGAAGCTATCCTAACAGGAGTAAAAGCACAGTTTTTTAAGCATATTTCATGAGTTAAATTTATTCTAAAGCCCAGTATAAAAAATTTAATAAGATACTTGAAAAATAACACTGATCAAAATTAGAGAACACTTTCAGATAGCTCCCAGTTATTGGTGTTAATCTGGCACCTTGTTTCTAATTTTCTTAATTATCTGACAAACCCTATTTAACTTGTAGCCTAACTTTCCAGGTTTCACTGACTTTGCAAGATGGTGAGCTGTTCTAAACCCTCCGATAGCAGGTTGTCCAGATGAAGGCCAACAGCAGCCATAGCAAAAAAAGTTGGTCATTCCAAATCTGTGATTTCTTGAACATTGCAGCTTTACAATGACACTAATTCATTCAAGTCCCCCAAAAAGGTCCACAAAAGACAAATGCTCGAGAAGACAGGATAATGCTGAGAATCTCAATGGGCAATGGGTTCAACACTGCAGCTGGAATTGCTCACATCAGTGCTGAACAGGGTAAGGATCTGTCTCGGCATACATTGTCTCGACTAGAAGCTCACTCTGTGTGACAAGCCACAAACATTGGGTTTAGGAGGTCCTCATTTTGGACAGTAATGTTAATCAACAAAAGATGTTGATCCAGGAACATGTCTTGCTTGGCAAAATCACGGCGACCGAATCAAAAGGTTAAGCTCACTTTTTCTGGGGAAGCATGTTGTGTGGAGAGAGGAGAACTGTTCCAAAGTTCACTGTAGTGATGAGAGCAAATGTAATTTATTTGGGTCTGATGGGATTGGGAAACAGTTTGTTTGTCATCAAGCTGGGGATAGACTGAAGCCCGAGTGCGTAAAGAAGTCAGTGAAAGGTGGAGGAGGAAGTGTCATGGTTTGGGGGATGTTTTCTGCAGCAGAGGTTGGGCCTCTTGTACAGCTACATGGCAGAGTGAATGTTTATCAGAACCTCCTGTGGCAACATGCAGCAACTTCCCTGCAAGCATCTCCTAATCAGCCTGCAATTTTCATGCAAGACAACGTCCCCATCACAATGCAAAACAGGTAAAGTAGTTCCTTGAAGCTGAAAACAAAATGGCCATCCCAGAGTCCTGATCTAAACCTGACTGAAAATCTCTGGAAAATCATTGGAGACAAAGTTATGGCTAAGAAACCCACTACAGTTACTGAACAGTGGAAGAGACTGGAAGAAGAGTGGACCAAGATCACACCAGCAGAGTGTTTTTCATTATTTCTGAAAAAATCAAGTATTCATAATTTGTTCTCTACACTCTAAAAAATGCTGGGTTAAAAGGGACAAACCCAGCTATTGGGTTGTTTTGACCCAGCGGTTGGGTCAAAACAACCCAATTGCTGGGTCAAAACATCCCAATAGCTGGGTTTGTCCCTTTTTATCCCAGCGCTGGGTTATATTTAACCCAGCATTTTTTAGAGTGTAGTTTTGATCTCCACTCTATGTATATATATGTATATGTATATATACACACAGTATACACACATATATCCTGTTTTTAGTACATAATTGCCGTGTAAACCTACTCTAAATGATTGGAGAATTCTGGCATACATAGCCAGAGAGGTCTGAAGTTTTACCAGAATATTGACTTATGACATTCTGATTAAAAATTATGAGGACAAAAAAGTGCCTGTATGAATTATTCTCAATAAGATAACATGCATTTAATAAATGGATAATGATTCTTATTCCATATTTAATTGAATGTTTATGCTTAATACTGCCGTGGTAGCATAACTTTGTTGTAATTTTAAAAGAAAGAATAAAGCCATGATGATTTACCAGTGTTCTTAAGAGTATCCCAATTTTAACGCCTCCTCCATGTGCCTCGCTCTCTTCCTGTTAGTCAGCAAATGCTTATCGGTGTCACTCCACTGCCCTCTCAGCTTCACTGTATCTATCTTATCATCTGTGCAGGTATGACTCACTCACACACACACACACACACACACACACACACACACACACACACAGGGTTTCCCCTGCTGCCTAGGGGATGAAATGCCAGCGTGTGTGTGTGTGTGTGTGTGTGTGTGTTGCAGGCGTGTGGGTTCAGTGTGTGTGTTTGTTTGCTGATGAAGGCGGGGGTGTGCTGGAGTGGGCAGTCGCCCGTGTTCCAGGATTCCCTCCAAATGAGTCAGGCATCAGTCGCCCCCCGCTCTGCCCACTCTCCACAGGGTTACCTAGGGAACTCGGACCGGGGGCTTTCCTCATCAGCACAATCATCTCGCTATCTCTCCTACAGCCATGAAACAATTCACAGATAACAACTACAAGACACAATAAGAAGGGGCGGCTTAGAAGATGATTACATAAGTGCGGATATATTTTGCAATGTGTTCTCAATAGTTTTTAATACATTTTAACCACACACATGCATTTCCATGTGAAAGAAAGGATGTTTTGCGGTTAAAAATGTGAGATGTGGGCAGTGGAATGTGGGGAAGATGCAAAGTCTTGAGACTATTTTTTTTTTAAAGCTGAACTTCTTTAACTTGAGCACCTTGTTTTTAGAACAGTCATTGGCTGAAAGAAATGATAACTAATATCTCAATGGAAAAGATACAGTAACTTTTATTTTTGGAAGAAAAGAGTTGGAGTTTGAGAACCTTTAGGGACATTTTGGAGTTTGCAAAATACATGAGCACAACGGTCAAATATACCCATCTAGTCTATGTTTGCATAGGAATAACAATGGAAAAAATAGTGCAGTGGAATAGAAAAACGCATTTTATGTGAACAGCCCCTTAGTCTTCTGCTAGCATGTTTTAAGAACAATTTGAAAGGTCCCAAATTACATCAAAACTCATATGTTTATAGTTGTTTTTTTCCATTAAATTTAGTTACCATTTCTTTCAGGAAACTCTTATATTTTGTATACTTTTCCAATTTGAAGTAATAAGCCCTTTTGCCAGCAGGATATACGTTTATAAATATAAATTAGTTCTTTTTATCTTCTTATGTACTTAGGATATTAAAGGGAGAAAAGGGGTGACAATGGAATTGACATCAAGGACAATTTCTTTAAAACCAAAAATGTTTATAATTAAAGTAAGTAGGCCCATTTTCGGTTTCAAATTGATGTGTGTGTGTGTGTGTGTGTGTGTGTGTGTGTGTGTGTGTGTGTGTGTGTGTGTGTGTGTGTGTGTTTGTGTGTGTGTGTGTTTGTGTTTGTGTGTGTACACTGTTGTTTTCCTATTCTGGTGGGGACTTAAACCTGAATACACACAGACTCATGGGGACTCATGTCACGGTGGGGACCTAATAAACAAGCTAATAAATCACACAGAATGAAGTTTTTGGAAAATCTAAAAATGCAGAAAGTTTCCTGTAAGGTAGGTTTAGGTGTAAGGTTGGTGTAGTGCAATAGAATATTGGTCTGTACAGCAGAAAAATCATTATGCCTATGGAGAATCCCCACAAGGATATTAAACCACCGTGTGTGGTGTGTGTGTGTGTGTGTGTGTGTGTGTGTGTGTGTGTGTGTGTGTGTGTGTTTATAAATATAATAAAGTATTAAAGTAGTAAAGAAAGTAAAGGTGGTACATCGAGGATGTTCTCTATCATTTATTTCACATCTTTCTAAGACTTCTTGACTTCTTCACACTCCCATATGCAATGATACAGCATCATTTTAAGCAAGTGTCAGGGACATTTTCATTATATTTATGCAATACATTTGGAGTTACAGTATGCATGTCTGCATCAACCATTTAAATTGTAGCAATTCAGACAAGTGTTCATATATAGTTTGTAATATAACTAGTAGAACGCTAGAGATGTAGGGATCAAGGCTGGTGAGGCTCCACGAGAGCCTAATTAGCATTTATTGAATTTTCACAGTCATAATCCTCCCCCACCTCATTGGCTTCTTTACCAGTAACTCATTCTCAATGTTCTCGTTGCTCAGGATCCCGTAAAGAGTCCAAGCATATCCTTTCTCCTTCAGTTAAGTAATGTTTTGGCATTTAGATTAAACTTAATCCTGCTCAAATGGGTCATGGGTGATTGTTTCTTTAGCTAGGTGTGTGAGTAAAGTACCTTTTGGGTTAATAATGAGACTCACTCAAGCCTGGCCTACAGAGATGTGTGTGGGTTTTGGGAAGTGTCAACCAGTCCAGTGCTTAATGTTCTCACTTAAAAAGCTCACTTAATGAAATGGACTGTTTGTATTAGCAAACTCATCTTATTACCCACACTAATTGAATTTTTCTGCATGGCCAATATTAGCCCTCTGAATGACTTGCTTGGTGAGTTCATTTAGCTGAGGGTCAGTGGAGCAGAGTAGACACTGTCCAAACACGACTGTCTTGGAGTCTTTCTGTTACGATCCGCTTATTTATCACTGGTACAGTACATTGGCTTATGTGGTTTGTTGAGCACTGTAATTTAATTATAGTTCAACTGTATTCATTTTAAGTCATGTTAGTTCCTTTTTAGTTATTTGCACTATAAAATGAATGTTGTCAAGCTTTGGTGCGTATGCAGTCCTCACTTCTTCTCCATTATCATATCCTGTACCCGCTCTACTATTAATATTAATAATGTGACACAAAGGCCATATATTTGGTGGTGACTTTGGACACTTTTAAAAATAAAAAGTATAAAAGTTGTCATTTATTGTAACGATACCGCACAAACTTGTTGAATTAAAATAAAACAATTATTTATTAATTTTTTTTATTCAAAAGTTGTTGTTTTTTTGTGCGGTTTCTTTAAATAAAGATAATTTTATGCTTTTATTTTTGTTGTTGTTTGAAAATAAATAAAAATCAGATAATAATAGTCAGCAAGACCACAATAAATTGATCAAAAATGAAACATCACTAGATTGTAGACAAAGGAAGACAAAAATGCCTATTTCAAGTGATCATGTGACACTGAAGACTGGAGTAATGATGCTGAAAATTCAGCTTTACATCACAGGAATAAATTATATAAAAAAAAATATTAAAACAAAAGACCATTATTACTAGGGCTGAGAAGAACATAAGGAAGAAATCCTTAAATGTGTAGTTCACCCAAAAATGAAATTTTGTCATCATTTACTCACCTTCATGTCAAAATATATTTTTGCAGATATTTTGAAGAATGTTGGAAACTAAAGAGTTTTGGTTCCCATTGACTTCCATTTAATGTTTTGTCCATGTGGAAGTCTATAGTAACCAAAACTATTTGAGTCCCAACATTCTTCAAAATATCTTCTTTTGAGTTCAACAGAAAACTGAACTCATACAAGTTTGGAATGACATGAGGGTGAGTAAATGCTGACAGAATTGTAATCTTTGGTGAACTATCCCTTGCTTAATGTTTGAAAACGTTTAAAATTCTGCCCACCAGTTTTGCCCAGTGAATTCTTCATCTGCATTTAAAATATAACTGAATGAAATCTGCTAAATAAATGTGCTCTAATGGATTTAAGAGTTGTAATGTATTAGGCCAGTGAGGTGAGTAATGAGGTAATGGTGGTAATGAATATCGCTATGGTAACTGTTGCGGTCTGGGTTCGGGAGGTCACATGGTCAGGTTGCAAGTGGATTAAGACACCGGGTGAGTTAATTTAGAGACGTGGAGAGTTAGTGGAGCATAAGATCACACTGAACTGTTTCACAGCGCGCTCTTGGGCCTGAAACGGCACTCATTTCAATTACCGCTGCGAAAACCGCACTGGGTTCAGCCTTCGTTTAATACAACTGCTTAGAACATATAATGATTTAAAGCACGCACACTTTGGAAGGCATCGTATTGGAATGGTTTTGAACGGTTTCTTTGCCAAGATAACATCTTTTGACAAAAGCCAGATAATCCTCTAATAAACCCAAAAGAAAGAAGATGTAAGCTATTTACCAGCACAACACTGCGCTGCCTCTAACCTTTTTAAGAACTGAATTAAATACATGCCAGAAAGCATATTCTACCAGCATGCGCTGGGATTATGTAATTGAATCACATGACCTACATCTAAGAGTGACTCTACAACAAAACCCAAACGTTAAATCCGGATGAATGGAAGAATGGCGGCTCTTTGGAATAGATGAAATATTGAGGCACAATGACAAGAAAATGAGAGTCAAAGGGAGATGAGAAAATGTCAGAGGGTTTGAAGGCACGAGTGAGGAAAGGCTGGATTTGTAGAGAGAGAGAGAGAGAGAGAGAGAGAGAGAGAGAGAGGGCTCATGGTGAAGGTCCAGTATCAGAAATAGAGCAGTGAACACCATCTGCCATTCTCTCCCTCTCTCTCTGTCTCTCTCTCCCGTCTGTTACGCTGTTGCCCCAGCAGGACCTCTTCTCTCTCGCTGCTCAAGAACTGAACAGGAGACTCGCTGTTCTCGGGTGAATCTCACCAAACCTGTCAAGAACATATCCAGGTCATATTTCACCCCTAAAATAAAAAAAAACAATCAAGAAATTATGTTTTGCTCAATGAAAATGAACACTTTTATATGACCTTCAAAAATTAAACACATTGGATATGAATTACACTGTAAAAAATTATATGACCAATAAGTTATGCCAATATGTGTTTTTACGTTACTTTAACTCATCAAAATAAGTTACATCTAATAATTAATAAGTTAGATTTAATCTTGTGTATTTCAGTTACAACAGTGCTTTCAAGTGTTTTGGGAATCATAAAAGTTGTAAGACATGTTATACAGTAAGTGCAGATTTGTATTCTTGTCTCAAATTTTTTTTGAGACTTAACACTTTAAACTAAGATAGATAATATAATATATATATATGTAGTTACACTTATTTTAAGGTGTCCTTGTAGATGTGTGATTATACTTTGATATACTGAGTAATATCAATTTAACTTATATATATATATAGTGTTGGGGAAAGTTACTTTTCAAAAGTAATGCATGATAATATTGCACTACTCCATAAAAAACTAACTAAATACGTTACTTAGTAATTTTATGAGAAGTAATGCGTTACGTTACTTTTGCGTTACTTTTTAAATCTGGACAGGGCTTGCTTGTTTGTTTTTAAAATAAAAAAGTTATATTTTTGGCAAATATATAAAAGCCTTTTCACACCAAAAGTGAAATGAATAAGCCTCAGGCTGAAGCGAAAGTAAATTTACGTCTGTACAGTAGAATGCAGAAGAAGAAATTTCAACACAACTTCAGCAATAAAAAAAACACAAATGTTTGTCTAGAGTAATTTTTGCTTATTAGTACGGTTGAATTGGATCTTCGAATGTCAATAGTAATGACTTTGTTTAATAAAATGGGATTAAATACATAAAAGGATATTTGTGTTAACATATTTAATTATTACAGGTTTGCGTCACATTCTGAGTTGCATTATTTTTATTCATTTTGAGGAATACTGAATCTGTTTTTTTTGAGTGAGATGAATTAATGCATATTCATATTTATTTTGAACTACAGTAACATCTTCTGAATTCTCTCAACATGGGGACAGGAGAGCTGTCAATCAATAAATGGGAAAACAAAAGTAAATCTGTGTTACTTATTTAAAAAGTAACTCAGATATTCTCTTGTAATTTAAAAAGTAATGCGTTACTTTACTAAAAAGTAATCTGATTACGTAACTCAAGTTACTTGTAATGCATTACCCCCAACACTGTATATAGTGTTGGCATGTAATTATGCACAATTATAACTGTTAGTTATTGCCTTGTGATGTATTGTACCCTATGTGGTTGTAATAACTGAACAAAATTGTAAACGCAACACGTTTGTTGTGCCCCCATTTTTTGAGCTGAACTCAAAGATCTAAGACTGTTTCTATGTCACAAAAGGCATATTTCTCTCAAATATTGTTCACAAAACTAAATCTGTGTTAGTGAGCACTTCTTTTATTGTGGCCAGCCTAAGGCACACCTGTGCAATAATAATGCTGTCTAATCAGCATCTTAATATGCCACACCTGTGAAGTGGATGGATTATCTCAGCAAAGGAGAAGTGCTCACTAAAACAGATTTAGACAGATTTGTGAACAATATTTAGGAGAAATAGGCCTTTTGTGTACATAGAAAAAAAATCTTAGATCTTTGAGTTCAACTCATTACAAATGGGGACAAAAACAAAAGTGTTGCATTTATAAATTTGTTCAGTGTGTTATATATATATAATATATAATACAAAAAGTTAAAGATTATGAAGAATTTATAATATATAATATAATATATGTGTCTAATAATCTTAACAGTATTACTTAAATGTTATTAATATTTATTCTTATTAATGTTTTATTAATATGTCTTATATTCTAAATATTTATACACTCGTAATGTTTTTAGAATGTAGGGAAATGTAAAAATACAGTCATTTTTACTGAAATGCAGTAAGAAAAATACTGTATAATAGTAATTAGAATCTACAATAAAAATAATGGGAATTGTTTCAAAAAATCTTAATACGCTTTCTTTCTTTTTTTTTTTTTTTTTATTGGTTTTAGAGTGAAATGAAAAATTAATAGTTTTTTTTCCGAGATTCACCCTCTAACAAATGAAAGAGGGATTGCGAAAGAGGGATGTACTGAGCACACTAATAAGACAAATGAACCATCATCTCGTCAATATATATTTTATACCAGGCCAGCCAAAGGGAGCGTCTGTACAATACAGTTTGAAAGGCTTCCTCTGAAATACCTGTTGTAAGTCCATTGTCGAGACATATCAGGGAAAACATTTATATGCTTTGAAGACACTTTTATCCAAGCAAAGTGCATGAGGAAAAACACATGCAGCATATCAACAATAAAAGTCAATTTCAACATCAGTCTCGGGGAGCTGTTTTACTCTTAAATGAAGAATGGATAGTGGAAAACATTTCAGAGAAAAACTCCCTTGTTGTCTTTGTAACTTTAGGTACAGTAGTGTGCACTTAAACAGCTGTTATCTCGTGAAAATATTCCAGCATCTAGTGCTTTCTGATCACAGTAGCACCGGATTACATCTGCACCCGTCTGCCTGCTGGATCATAACACCAGTAATTATTAAGTAATTAGTCAAATAGACTAACATTCATTATGTAGCTATATTTATCACTGAGAGTAAAACATGTCTAGAAATGGTTAGCTAGCTGCTTTCAGCAGGTGTGATTTCTGAGCTGAATCAGGCTGAGACTGAGAACAGGAACAGATTTAGAGTTAATGAGACTCAAGCCACGTGCACAAAATAAGACTGAAACGCTGTACATATTTAAAGACTGCTGATTTCTTGTTTTATGTCATGTAAATATGCACTTTACACAAGCAGTCATTGATTACAAGCTCACTCTCCTCCCCAACTGTAGCTTTAACCTCAAATGTCATTCTCACAGCAGCACAGAACCACTGGAGAACTTCTCGCATCCTTCAAAAAGAGCAGTTCGCTCAAGAACAACACTTAATGGAGTCCATAAGAGCCTCCAGTAACCCTGCATGAGGGAAAGCTTTTGAGGAACTTGAATAGAATACTGGATGAGTTTACTCTTACTGGAAATTTGTTACGGATCCTAGAAAAATGGTCATTTAGAGGCTCCAGCTTGCTGAGGCTGAAGCATAATGACTCTCCAAACCCCCCTGAGATCTGGTGGGGACGCTGCCTTGTGTTTTAGAGCACCATCTTGTGAATTTGAATTTCCTGTAGGACCTGCTAGATCTCAGTGCCAAAAAATCGTGAATGGCAGTTGAACTAGTGGTGTTTGCTAACTCAAGCTTCACAATTAGTATTGTTCCGAACTAAATCATAAACTGTGGTACAGTATGTAACTCATCCTGCACTATGCGGTTTATTGAAGTGAGTAAGGTGTGATTAGTAAGATTATTGTTTTAAATGATGGTTGATTCTAAAAACAAAAAAACATAGATTTGCATGGAATGAGGAAAACATAGAGACAAGACTAGAGATAGTCATAGCAATCTCTAGTCTTGTCTATAACCGCTATGTGGTTGCTATGCGGTTGCCATAGCAACCGCATAGCAACACAAAAAAAAATCACTCAAAAAAAATTGTCCAAACCTTTCGCAATGTATTATAGCATGGACTTATTGATGGGCAAGAACCTTTCACAGTTTCTTCAAAACTAAATAAATAAAAATAAAAAATTAAAATGATAAATAAATAAAAAAATAAAAATATAACTACATTAAAACAAATTTACATTAAAATGGTTTATTATTTGCTATTTATTATGCAGCTCACATGCTGTTTTGATGTATAACATAAATCATAAGAAAATGTAATTTTCAAATTTCATATTTTATTATGCATGACATGTTTTTTCCCCACACATATAAAGAATAACATAGAAAATAAAAATGTACACAGGTCATTATATATATACAGGTGCATCTCAATAAATTAGAATGTCGTGGAAAAGTTCATTTATTTCAGAAATTCAACTCAAACTGTGAAACTGGGTTAATTTTTTGAAAACAAAAAAATAAATTCAATGCACAAGCTGAAGTAGTTTAAGTCTTTGGTTATTTTAATTGTGATGATTTTTGCTCACATTTAACAAAAACCCTCCAATTTTCTATCTCAACAAATTAGAATATGGTGTCATGTCAATCAGCTAATCAACTCAAACACCTGCAAAGGTTTCCTGAGTCTTCAAAATGGTCTCTCAGTTTGGTTCACTAGGCTACACAATCATGGGGAAGACTGCTGATCGGACAGTTGTCCAGAAGACAATCATTGACACCTTTCACAAGGAGGGTAAGCACAAACATTCATTGCCAAAGAAGCTGATTGTTCACAGAGTGCTGTATCCAAGTATGTTAACAGAAAGTTGAGTGGAAAGGAAAAAGTGTGGAAGAAAAAGATGCACAACCAAACGAGAGAACTGCAGCCTTATGAGGATTGTCAAGCAAAATCAATTCAAGAATTTGAGTGAACTTCACAAAGGAATGGACTGAGGCTGGGGTCAAAGCATCAAGAGCCACCACACACAGAAGTGTCAAGAGATTTGCTACAGTCCCCCCCCACCCCCCCCCCCCCCCCCCCCCCTGTTGTCTAATTCATCTTGTAAGCCACTCCTGGACCACAGACGTCAGAGGCGTCTTACCTGGGCTAAGGAGACGAAGAACTGGACTGTTGCCCAGTGGTCCAAAGTCCTCTTTTCAGATGAGAGCAAGTTTTGTATTTCATTGGAAACCAAGGTCCTAGAGTATGGAGGAAGGGTGGAGAGCTCATAGCCCAAGTTGCTTGAAGTACAGTGTTAAGTTTCCACAGTCTGTCATGATTTGGGGTGCAATGCAGGTGTTGGGCCATTGTGTTTTTGAAAACCAACGTCACTGCACCCGTTTACCAAGAACTTTTGAAGCACTTCATGCTTCCTTCTCTTGACCAGCTTTTTGAAGATGCTGATTCATTTTCCAGCAGGATTTGGCACACACTGCCAAAAGCACCAAAAGTTGGTTAAAGGACCATGGTGTTGGTGTGCTTGACTGGCCAGCAAACTCACCAGACCTGAACCCCATAGAGAATCTATGGTGTATTGTCAAGAGGAAAATGAGAAACAAGAGACCAAAAAATGCAGATGAGCTGAAAGGCCACTGTCAAAGAAACCTGGGCTTACATACCACCTCAGCAGTGCCACAAAATGATCACCTCCATGCCACGCTGAATTGAAGCAGTAATTAAAGCAAAAGGAGCCCCTACCAAGTATTGAGTACATGTACAGTAAATTAACATACTGTCCAGAAGGCCAACAATTCACTAAAAGTTTTTGAATATTTGATTTGGTGAGATAGGGCTTGATGGTTTTTGTTAAATGTGAGCCAAAGTCATCACAATTAAAATAACCAAAGGCTTAAACTACTTCAGTCTGAGTGCATTTTTATTTAATACACGAGTTTCACAATTTGCGTTGAATTACTGAAATAAATGAACTTTTCCCAACATTCTAATTTTTTTTAGATGCACCTGTATAAAATAGAATATACTCATAATGAGCCTATCATAAACTTTAAGGCTAATAAGCTGTACAAAGCCATGTATACTCGCATACTGCAGTAAAACCAGCACTGCAGTTTTTTATTCTCGTTATCTTGAAAGTCATTTCTTGCTTTAGATATGAGCTGCATACATGATCGATGGAGAGTGAAGGACGAGATGAGGCTGAGTTCTGATCAGACGCACAATCAGTCTGGTTGTTTTCATTTCATTGCTTTGTGAGACTCCATGCCACGAGAGATGCTCTCTCAATTCATTTTGAGAAAGAGTGAATATTTCCTTTGTTTAACTGGAAGTGTAACTGAAGCCAGTGATATTGAAAAGCCCTTATGCCACTGAACTGCGCCAGCAGGAATGAATAGAGGCCAACTGAGGCAATATCAGACTTTCAGAACATGGATTTAATGCCACTGACTGCTGCCCTCACCGTTTGAATAAAAACCCTCTTCTCAACCGGGTTTACAACCTGTGAACCACATGCTACCCACAATGAAAGCAGAACAGAGGATCTGACTAACCATACGGGAGTAAGACGGCTGCCCCAGTGCCCTGCTGCTCGTTGAATATGTGTGTGCATAACCCTTTTTGTTCACAAACTGGTGATGTGCTTTTGTGTTGCTTCGCTGTGGAGAATTTTAAGAGCTCTCAAAGACGGCCACGTGACTCTGAAAAACACTTACTGAGCGCAGCGACTGAAGTAGATCTGATGTTTACTGATTTGTTAAGTCATCGACTTTATTCATGATGAGAATAGCTCCCCAGAGCTATTATTTTGATTCAGAATAACTATTATTGAGGACGCGTTTACGCTCGTGTTTGTGTAGGGGTGTTGTCTTGTGTTCTCTGCATCAACTCTTCTCTGGGTGAATGGCTTTTGTTTGAAACATTCACACACTGCCACTGGATTCACATTGTAGTTTATATGTATGTAATAGGTCCTTTTAATTTAAATTCCCCCTATGTATCAATACTTTTAAGGCAAAACGCCACATGCAAAACCTTTGTTTTTTCATGCACTGGTCATCTTTGAGATTTTGGCCTATTTTGCTTATACATAACTTGTCTGCTTTCTGAAGCAGTCTGAAATGATTACAAACGCATCAAAAGTGGTTTGAATATCTTGTGTCCTCATCATATGATTTCAGAAGTCTTGAAATGCAGTGTAAAATGGGCCACTTTTTTAATAATTTAATGCTGATTTTTTTGACATGTCAAGTCTCCATTCACTTTCATTATATGGAAAAGAGCAGCTAGGACATTCTTCAAATATTCTCCTTTTCTGTTTCACATAAGAAAAAGATTCATACATGTTTGAGTGTTTGTGAGTGATTAAATGACAGAATTTTCACCCCGTCTACTAGGGCTGCACAATTAATTGAATGCAATTGTCATGCGCATTTTGATAGTAATGCCGGTTCTGTAATCAGCAGGAAATAATCATCACGTGCTTTCAGATGGAGCAGCATTTACTACACATAGTAGTTCACTGACAAGTTACGCATAAAAAAATCGCAAATCTGAAATCGAAGAAATCCTTCGCGATAATGACAGCTGTTTGCATAGCTTCTCAGTGAACTACGGCTCTGTGAAGTAAATGCTTCTCCATCTGAAAGCATGTGGAAATGCCACATTTAATAACATATTTTTACTCCAAACTCACTTCATAATGTCAGTCGAGTGTTTGAAATAAATCCTTCTGTGAGATGATGTGGCTTCTTACACAGAATAAGGAACGCAACATATTTCATAGTATTCTAAACAGTGATAAAGGCATTACATTATAAATATACTTTATTTTAATGAAAATTATAATAATAAGAACTCAGATAAACCATATATTGCCGTAGTCATGTGTTTATTAGTCACGTTGAATCAATGAAAGCAGTTGAATCTTCTGTTTATTCAGCAACAGCTATAGGGATTTCCTGGGTTTCTTTTGCGGAACGTATTTGGAGTTTCAGCGCGAGAGCGTCCTCTGGCCTTTGGATGGAGATTTATTGCTGATCACAGAACCGCGCTTCACTGAACGATACGCATGACAATCACAGCTTCTGTCGAATAGCGATCACAGAACCGCGCTTCCATTGAAAAGATATGCACGACAATCGCATCTTCTGCCGAAGATTTACTGCTGATCACAGAACCACGTTTCACTGAAAGATACGCATGACAATCTCAGCTTCTGTCGAAGATTTACTGCTGATCGCAGAACCGCGCTTTACTGAAAGATACGTACGACAATCGCAGCTTCTGTCGAAGATTTACTGCTGATCGCAGAACCGTGCTTCACTGAAAGATACACACGACAATCGCAGCTTCTGTCGAATCGATTACTATGATCGCCGACGGCTTCACTGAACGATACGTACGACAAGCGCAGCTTCTGTCGAAGACTGCTGATCACAGAACCGTGCCTCACTGAAAGATACGCATGACAATCGCAGCTTCTGTCGAAGATTTACTGCTGATCGCAGAACCGCGCTTCACTGAAAGATACGTACGACAATCGCAGCTTCTGTCGAAGATTTACTGCTGATCACAGAACCGCGCTTCACTGAAAGATACGCATGACAATCGCAGCTTCGGTCGAAGATTTACTGCTGATCACAGAAACGTGCTTCACTGAAAGATACGCAATCGCACTTTGGATGGAGATTTACTGCTGATCACTGAACCGTGCTTCACTGAAAGATACGCTGGACAATCGCAGCTTCTGTCGAAGATTTACTGCTGATCGCAGAACCGCGCTTCACTGAAAGATACGTACGACAATCGCAGCTTCTGTCGAAGATTTACTGCTGATCACAGAACCGCGCTTCACTGAAAGATACGCATGACAATCGCCGCTTCTGTCGAGGATTACTGCTGATCGCAGAACCGTGCTTCACTGAAAGATACGAATGACAATCGCAGCTTCTGTCGAAGATTTACTGCTGATCACAGAACCGCGCTTCACTGAAAGATACGCACGACAATCGCAGCTTCTGTCGAAGATTTACTGCTGATCACAGAACCGCGCACAGAACCGCGCTTCACTGAAAGATACGCACGACAATCGCAGCTTCTGTAGAAGATTTACTGCTGATCACAGAACCGTACTTCACTGAAAGATATGCATGACAATCACAGCTTCTGTCGAAGATTTACTGCCGATCACAGAACCGTTGCGTCACTGAAGATACGTACGACAACGAAGCACTTCTGTCGAAGATTTACTGCGATTCACAGACCGCGCTTACTGCAAGAGAGCATGACAATCGGCAGCGTCTGCGAAGATTTACTGCTGAGCAGACCGCGCTTTACTGACAGATACGTTAGACAATCGCAGCTTATGCTCGAGATTTACTACTGATCACATAACTGTGCTTCACTGAAAGATACGCACGACAATCGTAGCTTCTGTCGAAGATTTACTGCTGATCGCAGAACCGCGCTTCACTGAAAGATACGTACGACAATCGCAGCTTCTGTCGAAGATTTACTGCTGATCGCAGAACCGCGCTTCACTGAAAGATACGCATGACAATCGCAGCTTCTGTCGAAGATTTACTGCTGATCGCAGAACCGCGCTTCACTGAAAGATACGTACGACAATCGCAGCTTCTGTCGAAGATACTGCTGATCACAGAACCGCGCTTCACTGAAAGATACACACGACAATCGCAGCTTCTGTCGAAGCTTTACTGCTGATCACAGAACCGCGCTTCACTGAAAGATACGCACGACAATCGTAGCTTCTGTCGAAGATTTACTGCTGATCACAGAACCGTGCTTCATTGAAAGATACGCATGACAATCGCAGCTTCTGTCGAAGATTTACTGCTGATCGCAGAACCGCGCTTCACTGAAAGATACGTACGACAATCGCAGCTTCTGTCGAAGATACTGCTGATCACAGAACCGCGCTTCACTGAAAGATACGCATGACAAATGACAGTTCTGATGGAGATTTACTGCTGATCACAGAAACGTGCTTCACTGAAAGATACGCATGGACAATCGCAGCTTCTGTCGAAGATTACTGCTGATCACAGAACCGCGCTTCACTGAAAGATACGCATGACAATCGCAGCTTCTGTCGAAGATTTACTGCTGATCACAGAACCGCGCTTCACTGAAAGATACGCATGACAATCGCAGCTTCTGTCGAAGATTTACTGCTGATCACAGAACCGTACTTCACTGAAAGATATGCATGACAATCGCAGCTTCTGTCGAATCGTGATCTCGATTCCATTTCGATTTATCGTGCAGCCCTACCGTCTACAGTAGTCAACATTTGAAGTGGATCAAAAAAGTTCATTAAAGTTGTCCTAATACAAGAACGCATTTTGGTTTTAGGTTTTAGGACAACTTTGATGAAAAGTTTCGAACCGCTTCAAATGTTGACTACTGTAGTCCTTGGAGCATTCAAGTTTGTCATAATTCGTTGAACAAAAGTGCCCATCTGTCAACATTTGATGAAAATTGACAGTAGAGTTGATCTGAATTCCTCAATAAAGCTTGACTACATTCACTCAAACTGTCAGCATTTGCAGTTCCTCCAACATTATGTCTCCCAGTGAATGCTGGTCCTCCAGGTGTAAATGTCTTTTCCCTCCCACTGCACTGGTGTGAGGCTCAAGCGGGTCAAGCACATTTTGGGTGCCCAAAATCTCCAATCTCAAACGTCCCCAGAGATTGTAATGCTCTTCGAGCGGAACAATGCAACAGGTTTTTAATGACGTTCGGCATCCTAAAATGGCTCTTCGCGCTAGTAATGTAGTATGTTGCCATCTGTGCACAATATGCCCATCAGTTCACTGATGTTTAATATTTCTTAGCTTGTTGCAAAGTGTGAATATCACTCTCCCCAAAATATATCAGCACAAAGAGCGTTAATTTTCTGTAACGGGGCGAGTGAGAATATTTCAAGCAGATCAAGTGGGAAAGCAAAACGAGAGCTTCATCCTCCCAGCACTGTTGACGACCTGTTGCCATGACGACGGAGCTCAAGAACACGCGGGCAACGCAACTCTTCGGGATTTCTAAATAAAGCCGTTTCTTACTTTGAATCTAATTGTTGCAAATGAAGCAAAGTGGCTTTGTGAAGTTCATTGTCTTTGACAGTGTTTTCGTGTCTCATTTCCTGAAGGTCATTATGAAGCATGTCACCTTACAATGTGCATCGTGCACTTCATTTGCATTCATAACTAGATGCAATCTACAGTGGGTACGGAAGTATTCAGACCCCCTTACATTTTTCACTCTTTGTTATATTGCAGCCATTTGCTAAAATCATTTAAGTTATTGTTTTTCCTCATTAATGTACACACAGCACCCCATATTGACAGAAAAACACAGAATTGTTGACATTTTTGCAGATTTATTAAAAAAGAAAAACTGAAATATCACATGGTCCTAAGTATTCAGACCCTTTGCTCAGTATTTAGTAGAAGCACCCTTTTGATCTAATACAGCATGAGTCTTTTTGGAAAAGATGCAACAAGTTTTTCACACCTGGATTTGCGGATCCTCTGCCATTCCTCCTTGCAGATCCTCTCCAGTTCTGTCAGGTTGGATGGTAAACATTGGTGCACAACCATTTTTAGGTCTCTCCAGAGATGCTCAACTGGGTTTAAGTCAAGGCTCTGGCTGGGCCATTCAAGAACAAAGAACAGTCACAGAGTTGTTGTGAAAACACTCCTTCGTTATTTTAGCTGTCTGCTTAAGGTCATTGTCTTGTTGGAAGGTAAACCCTTCGGCCCAGTCTGAGGCCCTGAGCACTCTGGAGAAGGTTTTCGTTCCAGGATATCCCTGTACTTGGCCGCATTCATCTTTCCTCGATTGCAACCAGTCGTCCTGTCCCTGCAGCTGAAAAACCCCCCCACAGCATGATGCTGCCACCACATGCTTCACTGTTGGGACTGTATTGGACAGGTGATGAGCAGTGCCTGGTTTTCTCCAGACATAACGCTTAGAATTAAGGCCAAAAAAAGTTCTATCTTGGTCTCATCAAACCAGATAATCTTATTTCTCACCATCTAGGAGTCCTTCAGGTGTTTTTTAGCAAACTCCATGTGTCTTGCACTGAGGAGAGGCTTACGTCGGGCCACTCTGCCATAAAGCCCCGAACTGGTGGAGGGCTGCAGTGATGGTTGAATTTCTACAACTTTCTTCCATCTCCCGCCTGCATCTATGGAGCTTAGCCACACTGATCTTTGGGTTCTTCTTTACCTCTCTCACCAAGGCTCTTCTCCCACGATAGCTCAGTTTGGCAAGACGGCCAGCTCTAGGAAGGGTGTATGGTCGTCCCCAAACGTCTTCATTTAAGCTTATGGAGGACATCTGTGCTATTAGTGGAACTTAAGTGCAGAAGAAATGTTTTTTAATGGCCAGATCGTGACCTTGCCACCAATTCTGTCTCTGGCTCTTCAGCAGTTCTTTGACCTCATGCTTCTCATTGCGACATCACTGTGAGCTGTAGGGTTATATAGACAGGTGTGTGGCTTATAATCACAGTCCAACGTAACTCAAACCAGCTGCCTGAAATGAAGGTGTAGAACCATCTCAAGGATGTTCAGAAGAAATGGACAGCACCTGAGTTTATATGAGTGTCACAGCAAAGGGTCTTTAATACTTAGGACCATGTGATATTTCCGTTTTTCTTTTTATAAATCTGCAAAAATGTCAAAAATTCAGTGTTTTTCTGTCAATATGGGGTCCTGTGTGTACATTAATGAGGAAAAAAAAATAACTAAATGATTTTAGCAAATGGCTGCAAAAAAACAAAGAGTGAAAAATTTAAGGGAGACTGAATACTTTCCGTACCCACTGTTATATACAACTCATTTTATGTGGATGTAGTTAGATGCTACAGTAGTAAAGGTGTGTGTGGTGTTATTGCAGTATCATGGATATTATTATTATATAGTAGTATTGTATTACGTCATGAATTTATTTTTATTTTATATTTTAATTTAAAGTTCTTTTGTTTTTGTTAGTTTTATTTCGTACATTTTTATCTTTAATTTATCTTTATCTTTTTCTATTACTTTGTATTATTTTTATTGTACAGTTTATACATTTTTATTTTAGTTTGTTTTATTTTTGTACAGACGTTAATCTAAATTAAAATGAGAAATAAAAAAGTGTGTTTGCACTTTATTTTCAGTTAACATTATTTTATTTCTAGAGACACATTTTTAATGGTTTTATTTTTAGTTAACTGTAATAACCCTGGTTTGCATGGACTACATCTGTCATGCTTATCCTTAAAGCTCAAGATGTAATTGCTCTTGGTTCTTTGTGGACTCTGTAATTATGTGACGTCATTTATATATTTTATAAGTACTTTTATGTTGTATACATCTATTTACTGCTTTTCTTGGCCAGGTTTTTCTTGTAAAAAATATTTAAAGTCAACAATGTAAAAATAAATGCTGTTTACTTTATTAATACACAGGTCTGGTCTTATTGTGCATGAATCATCAGTGCATGTTATTCCAACAGAAAAAGAAGTGTTCATAATCTTTTGATCAAACTATAATAACTTACTCTGCTTATGAAAAGACCAGATTGTTTCAGTATTAAACCTTGACTTACCTAGACATCACTTTACCATCCAATCAGTTGATAAAATCTAGCACATCCTACTTTTTTTTCTCATTTTTCGCATGTAAATACATCAAAATACAGAAGTAAAATGCATTGACATTAAATATTAATGAGCCCAACTTGGTTAAATAGAGTTTTAAATACATAGGTATAACTTTTGACAATTTTTTTTTTACTGTGCGTTATTCACAAGAGACAAATTCCTGAAGCACTTCAACGTTTTTTTTTTTATAATGTAGTGAATAAAATTTCATAATGTTTAAGAAATAGGCCCACATTAATGAATTATGATGTGAATTACCTACAAACAATTGACAGCAGTACAAGTACAGTGTTACACCCAATTTCATGCATCCCTGATCCACCTCTCGTTGTTCATGCAGTCCATCCTGTAGGGGGCGATATAGAGTGGTGCGTTTCAATGGCAGGGTCTGCTTGATTGACAACAACAGACTGCTGACACTCTGACAAACCATGCTAGGTATTTATCAGCGGGGGCTTCCCATTGGAAATATGTTTTGAGTACAATCTCAGTGTATTTTATTATGCTTCTTTATGTTATTTTGTCTTTTATCTCACAAGGCTACTGTATGAAGCAAAGCAGTCTAAACTGCTAAGTCTGGGAAGTCGTGACCTAATGGTTAGAGATTCAGACTCGTAACCCAAAGGTTGCGTCGAGTCTCGTACCGGCAAGGGATTGTAGGTGGGGGGAGTGAATGTACAGCACTCTCTCCCACCTTCGATACCACGACTGAGGCACCCAACCCCCAAGTGGGCGCCGCAACAAAAATGGCTGCCCACTGCTCCGGGTGTGTGTTCATGGTCTGTTCACTGCTGTGTGTGCGCACTTTGGATGGGATGAATGCAGAGCTCTAATTCCGAGTATGGGTCACCATACTTGGCCACATGTCACGTCGCTTTCACTAAACTACAGTAATCTGCAGCCTCGGCACAGAGGAATCAGATCCATTAGACATTCCAGTGGGCTACAAACTGTGCAGCATTAAATCTGCTTGAGGATATGGGTTTAAACACGACAAATATAGGAGTGCCCTTTGGGGGAGGAAAAAAACTCAACTCATAGAAAGCTCAGTGTGAATCTCTGTTCCTAGGCAACGGACGCGTAATATACAATTAATAATATGGGAATTTGCTATTTTGAAATCCAATCACTCACTTAATTTGCCTGGGAATTGGCTTTGTCTGAGGATATTAAGTACGGCGGATCCCGTCATCGACACCTTTAAGCCGGGTGAGGTGAGGCTCCTGGAGGGTCTGAGCCGCAGTTAAGCTGTGTGGCCCTCGGTGATGAATGAAGGAGAAAATCACAACACGTCCCCGGGCTCTCGTTGTTTTCATTCAGAAGCGTTGAACAGGAGACAATGGTGCATGTGCAGCAGTGTCTTTGAGACTCGGTTTCTCTCCTGTGTCTTTCTGCAGCGGGAAGCACTGGAGAGAGGGGAGACGTCAGCGGTGTTGAACTATCCGGTGAGTGTTTCTTTCTTTTGCATGCATATTTGAAGTGAAACTAACCTCTAATCCTAAATGTTAAACTCAGGATCTTTTAAGTATTGTGTAGCCAGACCTTTGACTAAATGGCAAAAAGTCAGATCCACATTGCAGCTCATTCTGGCCAAGAACCGCCCACTCGGACAAGATGAGATCATCTGACTGACATGTACAGCGACCAACCACAGTTTGTTTTGTGTTTACACACCACTCAGGGAAGAGTTTAGCAGAAATCAATCATCCAACAATAATACACTGATCAAAGTAAACATTATTTGTAATTAAAACAGTGGCGACAGTATCCCCTATAGGTTGATCAAATGTGTTTTGATCAGAATTTCTGTCTATAGTAACCACCCAAAAAACACCCTACTGTAGCATGTGGTGGAGAAGCACTGCTCTCACATTTGCTTCCGCCTATTCTTCTGACATAAAACATTTGAAAATAGATTCCAGTAGGTGATATTTAAATGAACACTCATTAGGAGCTCTAAAACAGACTTGTTCTTGTTTTTTTGTCTTTAGCATACACCCACCCTTGTCCGCGTTTTGCTCGCTAGCATTCTTCGGCTTGCCCACTCCACCCCAAGGCACTGGACTCCACCGCTACCAGTACCTTGTATTTGAGCAGTCTGAAGGCCAGAGCTTGTCCCTCAGCCCACAGGAGAAGAGCTCACTGGGTAATCACACACACAACCCACAACACACTGGGGTTATGGATTTTATGGGGTCATTATGGGGTCATTTACTCACCCTCAAGTCATTCCAAACCTTCCTTTATATAGTAATACACAAAAATGATGGCCGAATTTTATGGTGCTTTTTTTTTGGAACTTGACAGCCGGATGATTTCATATTATGGAAAGTAGCAGCATGAACATTGTGCTAAATTTCTACTTTTATGTTCAGAAGAAAAAAAGTTCACATGGGTTTCGATTTTTGGGTGAACTATCCCTTCAATGCATCTCACATAACTTGAAATGCACGTCTATAACACACACACACACATATGCAAACACTATTTTTGATTTTCCTGAAAATATCGGTCTTGCCATTCAGCATAACTTGTAATTAACTCGACATGACAAGTACCACAGCGCAAGACATTGACGTTTGCCTCTAATTTATATTTTATGTAATTGCTCTGTAATTTAACATTTATATTTGAATGATTGATCGCATTAAAAGAGGTGAATTGAAAAGTGCCAATAATACTGGAGACTAAATACACACACTAATATATTCATACCCGTTACATTTCAGCACATCACAGTCTATTGTTATTATATCATACTGCTTTTCACAAAAAAAAAAAAAGCAATTCGCACACTTACAGAGACTGTGACCTGCTTTCATGACTGGCATAATCAAATGATTATTCTCTTGTTGTATGGTACATGATGAGCATGTCCTGATCATCTCGCTACAAAAACAGCAACATTACAGTAAGTCACATTTGTCAAAATTACACCATTTGTCACATTCTGTACTTGTACCAGCCACTACTTGAACCAGTTTGCTTTATTACTAATTATGCTTTTCCACTGGTCTCTGTACCTATTGAAATGTTCTGTAGGTTTCAGCTGCCTATTTGGCTTCCTGTACAGATGGCCTTATGAATTATAGGAAGTGTTTGATCTTGGAGAGCCAAGACCGTTTCCAATGCTTATCGGACTTAAGTGAGTCAATTTAATCAGGGAAATGTAAATGCATTTGGTGTGTCTGCTTTAGGAACTGTGTTTCAGTGTGTATCCAGCATCATACACCTGCCCTTCCACTTCTACCACCACAACTATTCAGTGATGTGTATAAGCTATTTTGGTAACACTTTACTTGAAGGGGTGTGCATAAGACTGACATGACACCTTCATAATCATGACATGATACATGTCATGAATATGAAGGAGGTTTTATGCATGTTTATGACAACTGTCATTAAGTGTCATTTGCTCAGTTATGTCATTTTTAATGCAAATATGACATTATTTGACCTAACCCTACCCGTACCCTTACCCCTAACCATAGCCCATAACAAAGACATCTCAAACAATGTCATCTTTGCATTAAAAATTACATAACTGAGTGAATGACACTTAATGGCAGATGTCATAAACATGCATAAAACCTCCTTCATATCCATGACATGTGTCATGTCTTGATTATGTAGGTGTCATGTCATGATTATGAAGGTGTCATGTCAGTCTTATGCACACCCCTTCAAGTAAAGTGTAACCGCTATTTTTTTAATGGAAGTTTGGTTTTCTTTCTGCCGAACACCATGTAATTAATAATAAATACTTTGTCTTCGACTTTTATCTCACAATTTAGTCGACTTTTCTCCCTTTTCTTCTCAGAATTGCTAGTTTATATATCACAAATCTGCTTTTTTTTCCCCTCACAAATCTGACTTTTTACCTAACTCAGAATTGTGAGATATAAACTCTGAATATATCTGGATATAGAATTCCGAGGGAACAAAGAATTGTGAATTGCAAGAAAAAACATCTTACAATTCTGACATTTTCTTCTTGCAATTCTGAGAGAGAAAAAAAACTGGAAAAAAGTCTGAATTGAGTTAAAAAAAATTTAAATAGAAAAGCAGAAATAGAAACTAAGCTATCGACAAAAATTCCTGTTGCTTGTTGTTTTTGCAAAACATAGATTTACATGTAAAAGATTACTTTTATTGAGTGTTCCTTTGAGTCAATTGTGGTTAGGAGACAGTGTTGCAGTTACAGCTTTTCTCTTTGTCGGATTTTTACTTTTAGTACTTTAGTACCTTCACTGTGCAGGGAAAGAAAGTCATAAAAGTCCTTTGGTTCTGGCTAAACTTTGAGTGGACATGATATAAATAATATATTTCTGTTTCCTTGTGATTGGCTCGGTTAGAGGAACCAATCAGTTATTTAAGTTTGTTTTGTCTTTGATTTATTTTTTATTGGATACACTCTAAAAAATGCTGGGTTATTTAAACCCAATGTTGGGTCAAATATGGACTAACCCAACTGTTGGGTTAAATTTTGGTTACATTTTTAAATTAACTTTTTAACCCAACAGTTGGTTTAGTCCATATTTGACCCAACATTGGGTTGAAACAACCCAGCATTTTTTAGAGTGTATATTTCGAAAGTTTTTTTCAAAATGTACAATAAAAATCAATCATCCATACACTTAAAAACTAAATACATGAATAAATATCTATATAATATATAGTTACTATATATATATATATGTGTGTGGTAATGGCCCCTGGAAATGTTGTTAGAGAGAATTTAACTTGTTTTGCTCACATGAACACTAAAGCTTCATGTGTTTGTGCACATGCTAACTGCATTTTGTTTTATGGCCATTTGGACTTTATTACACATAGTATCTCTATCTGGATCAGGACATGATGCAGACTGGAAGTCATCCTAATATGACAGAGGAGTCTTGACTCAAAGCATTGGCCTCTTTAAAATCTTGTTTTATTAAGAGTCATTTGTAGTATTACAGTATTTAAAACTAAAATACGCAAACAAATAATGATTTTTTTTTTCTAGTTCTTGTTCTAATCCTGTCTGAACTCCCGTCTGACTTTGCCAAAACATATATTGTTATCTTTATGCCTAATTTGATTTCCTAATCATTTTCTCATTAGTATTTTTCATTGGCTCTGATCAGGCCACAATGATGTCATCAGCGGACCCCTCCAGTCATTTCCTGTATGTCTATTGTATTCTGATCAAATTGTTGCAACAGTCTCTTGGTATCAGCCCTAAAAAGTTAAATTAGAAGATATTATAATCCCTCTTCATGCATAATGCATACTAATAATACTACTGCTCAGTTTTCCTGCCAAGCGGTCTTTGTTTTTTTTCTGCAATCTACCAGAGATGATATAATTATTTGATTTTTGTCATTGAGTAGAAAGACTCGTGGGATGTCAAAAGAGTTGTGGCTCCTTGAAAGTAAGTCAAAAGTAAAAGTTTCGTCTGCTAGGCAAAAATATCAGCCGATTGCTTAAAAAAAATATCACACTTTCCAAACAAACCGTATAGAACTATATTTCATGTGTGAAAATATGTTTTCCGTTTCACACTGCTCATAATTTAACCGGAGTTAACCATTAATCCTGGGTATTCATAAGATGGCGTTTCACACTGTGCATTCTTAAACCCTGGGTTAAATGTGCTGTAATTGTAATTGTTTTGACTGGACTAAAGCATATAAATATCATAATATGTTTGCAGATATTTAGGAAACATGCTAAGTTCACATACTTGTTTCTCCGATAAACAATGCAACAGCCAGTTATTCTGCTTTGAAATGTGTGTTCCGTGTCAGAATGTCTGTTTTTGTTTCGGTTTGTGTGATTCTGCCCACTGCCAATTTATCCAATAGTATTATGACAACCTGGGTTGCCAGTTGGTGGAAAACACAGTGTAAAACAGCCATGGAAGTAAACGAACTGGGTCAGCGATCGCACATTCTACCTGACGTAAAACGCCTCGGCATCCAACTAAAAAAATCTGTGACCTGAGGCATATTGAAACACAGATAAATCAAATCATTAACTTACATTGTAAGGCTTGTTGCCTTCTATTGTCAATTGTGTTTGTTCCTGTTTCGGGTCCTAAATCTGGCAACCCGCATGGGCATCGAGTCTGAGGAGGAGGGGGCTGGAGAAACAACTCCACAATATTTAGATTTTGGACTGAAGTACCCATTTCAACTGTTAGCTGCTAACATGGGCGACATTTAACTCTTGAGTCAGAAAAAAATTGCAAAAAAGTATCTTTCTCAAAAAAGTTTTTAATATAAGTATCAAAACAATGTCCTACCTTATTGCACCACTTCAAAGCAGTCAATACAGCACAGTCCATAATTACTTAAAGAGGTTGCCAACGTTTACTAAACTGAAGACTGGTTTTGTCTCTTGCTGCTGATTTGAATGGCGATGCATCCCGTTTTAACTCGTCAACATACCAACTTTGAGACACGTCAAGAAGAAGAAGAAAAAAAAGATCATATGTGGGACTATATTCAAGCCACCATAAACCGCTGGAAATGAAATTTCTGGTTGATATGACCAGATCTCAATAAAGTTTACACACGTAATTGGTCTTTGAACTGGATCTTGCTCTTAACACGCACTGTCTGTAGAGGTTTGGCCAGGCACAGCTCCAGAATTAAATAACTGCACTGGACAAAAAGACCAACTAAAACGCTTCTGATTGGTCATTGCATTCAAGAAATCAACAGATACGTCTGTGATTGACTACATTGCTCAATGCTGCAAAAACACGTTGTAAATTGTAGCTTTTGACGCTGTCCAGAGCCCAAACACAAATACACATGGGATAGTTTGCCAGATCTTCAATTGACCCTTCAGGGAGTTTGATTGACAGGCGATCTAAACAATCATAACGGTGAATCTGCCATTTTTGTCCGACACTTGCTCCAAATTACTTGGGTGATCTCATGACTACTGATATGGTGTGGGTGGGGGCACTGCAGAATAAACCGGTATATTGCTTTAATATAATAACACCCATTTGCTAGGAATAAGCCTGCTAATACTAACAACTACTTTAAAAAAGTCGGCATGAAATCACATTGAAATTTCTTATTTTTTAATGGAATACTGTAGTTTTTATTATAAATAATTTATCCGTGCACCTCATTATTTTTTTTAAATTCATGTGCCCTCAATCTTTAATCAAAACGTTTACCTCCCCTCCCCCTCAAAACGACTCATATTCTCTTCCGGTCACGAGCTATGGCGCAAGGGCGAAGCTAGTGACGTGAGGGGTAAACGCTAGGATAAACGACAGGGGGAAAAGCTGAAACTGATGCTTCACTTTATCGAAATCATGCATTGACCATGCTGACATAATCCTGGGGGAGTACACTACCTAAAAAATTTAAAGGATATTACCCCACAAACCTTACTCTTAGGACATCGCAAACTATTTTTTTATGAATATGACTTAACCTGATGGAGGACGTGCTCAGTCATTCAGGCAGTCTCTCTCTCTCTCTTGCGCGCTGTTAAGCTTTTTTGTGCTGTTGTTCGTCCTCGTCTTCCTCAATAAAAAACATTTATTCATGCTAGGGTGTCGGCTGTGAATCCAGTGGAGAGAAATACCTCACAACTAACTGCAAACTGGCATTCAGATCTGCCTCCATTTTGTTAGCAACGCCCCAACTTCCAATGATCCAATCAATTCCCAAAGGACAAAATCAAGTCCCGCCCTCTCATTTCAGATGCCGTTTCACTCGGATAGACGTCACAGTAGAGAAAAAAAGACAATCGCTACTTCCGTTTCATGCCGACTTTAATAGTGAGAATTGGTCGGTAAACTAAAGTGATACCCTGATATTTTACTGTTCATTAATGTGAAGCTACTTCGGAACAATCTGTATTGTATAAAGCTCTATATAAATAAAAATGACTAGTAAAGGTGATACTTGCATTAACAAACTCCACTAATACGCACTAATACCGAGCGCATCTGCATCCATGGTCCCATCTAGTGTTGTCAAAAGTATTGACATCGGTACCAGTTGGTACTGAAATTTTTTAAATGTGAAGATACCAGCATTTCCCTCACCATTTTTAGCGCTGTTGAGCACATTCTTAAACACCTCTGATTGGCCATTGTGTTCACACGCTCAACAGATATGTCTGTGATTGGCTACAATATATCATCGCTTCAAAAACATGTTGTAAATACACATCTTTCACGCTCTTCACCGAAAACTTCCACAGATACACACAGAAGTGTGTGTTTATCAGAGGATCCACGTTGGTACTTCTGACAACACTAATCCAGTCTAAATAACGCGTGTTTTATTTGCGTGTGGCCTGTAACCGGTCCCCAGCTCTCATGTGCTGCTGACATTCATTGACTAATTGATCTAATTGGAGGGTTTGGAGCATTTGACTGTGGGTGTGGAGACATCTAATGATCATTTTCCACTTCCCCGACTCTTCGCTCGACACACAGCGCTCTAATGGTGATTCTCCATTTCCCCTGACGCTGAGCTCAACTCAATTTCAGCTGGGGCTTTGATCTTCAAGCGTACAGGGAGAGGTGTGCTTCATGCCTGCTGTGCGGCCTCTGCTTTGTGTGTGTGTGTGTAGGAAGAGAAATGTGGGTCACGGAAAGGACAGTGACAGCTGGTTGTTACACAATTGGCGATGGGTGGCATGCGGTGGGCATGAGCAGTGGGCATGAGAGATGTGTGTTGGTGGGGAATCCCCACGCCTCCTCTGCGTCCTGTATCCTTCTCAATGGCCGTCTCGGTGCCAGGGGTTTCACAGGCCACGGGTCAAGCCAAGCGGAGGTGGCAAATGGGCACGTAGGGCCCGGCGTCCTGAGCTGCCAGCTGGCACGCCGGCGTCTGTTCACACACACGTTTACACGCTGGCCTTCAGACTCAAACACAGGGCGTACAACCCACTGCTTTGTACTCTCCCTAAACACCCTGCCACCCACACACATTCAATCACTCACTCACGCTGCCCACACACACACACACACACACACACACACACACGCATGCTGGCAGTGTAGTTGTCTCAGAGAGAGGGATATTTTTACTGTCTCTCTCAGCGTTGAGTGTGTGGGAGCCCTGCTTTCATTCAGATGCTTTACCTGTGACACATGAGTTGTGAATTGAAAGATTATGAACTTATGAACTCTTTGTTGAAGTATTTGGTTCTATTTTAAAATGGCACACAGCTGTTCATAATAATGGCATAATAATTGTTTAAAAATAGGTTTACTTACTGTACATGTGAAGAAGAGCTCAAATAATATTTCATTAGCAGATTTTTAGTTCGTTTTCCCCATGTGTGTCTTTATATATGTAATTATTGGAATCTATAGCAAGTATGCAGGAAATCCACTCTACAACAACAAATAAATATGACCACAAATAAATTGAGGGGATCAAACCACCTTATATCTGCCTCAGTCTGTTTAGTTTTAGTTTCGTTTTTTTTTTAAAAAAGAACAGTCCTCCATAAAATGCGCTGAATATTTGGGTTGAACTGTTCTGGAACAGTGTTGTAAATTCAACTTAATCCCTGATTTCTAGTCGAGTCCTCTTTTGGAAGACCAAACAAAGTAGTTTCGCTTTCACAACGAAACACACAGCATCACACCTGGCGGGCCTTGGAGTGAGTGGAGGTCTAGAGTGAGCGGCGGCCGGTGGATTCGACGAAGGAGCATCCAGCGGGCTTGCGGCAACCACATGTGACGACCCACCCCCCTGGGTGCTGGACGTTCCTGCTTATTCGTCCTCTTTTGGAAGCAGACAACCAAGTATTTTTTCGCTTATCTGTCCAACCCCCACAAACGAAAACACACAGGGGTCATCACGAACATGGCGGGGCAGCCACAATACTACAAAGCGGAATAAAAGTTAAACGCCTTATCCTTTCTTTTTTTTTCTTTGCTGAACATTGGGGGGCTTGGGGTGGGCGGCGTTATGCAATCTTCCCACATAGTGAGGTAGATATGTGGGGGGGTGTTAGAACGAGCCGTTTTTAGGTAGGTGTGGTTGACTCTTAACTTATAAAGAATATCTCTTTGGATATGAAACTTTAGTCTTTGCAACTACCTTTGCAGATCTTCTTTATGCACCAAGAGTTTGTAACATTCCAAAGAGAAAGGAAAATTTTAAATCCATCATATGACCCCTTTATTACTATAATGAAAATAAAGCCATGGAAAACTGGTACTACAAGTGAATAAAATTATAAACGTAGATCTCTACACATAATCTATATTAAATAACCTCTACCTACCCCATGGTTGTAATTATATTATTTATTTATTTTGAGGGCATTATATATTAAACACCGAGACTAAATTGGGAATAATCATTATATATAGTCTATATATATATATATATATATTATAGATATATATATAGATGTATAAAAGCAATTGAATGTATTAACTGGAATTCTTAAAAATGTTGATTTTAGATTTTGATTCTCACTAAATGAACACAGCTATATACAGTAATAAACAGCTGTATTTTACTACATTTTAAAATATTTTTACAAACACATTTTAAAGTGTAACACGCTTCGCTTCTATAAACACTTCTATAAACACTTGATGCTCATGAATCGCTGAATCTGTGTTTTGAACTAATTCATTTGAAATATACAGTTCAAGAAGAACTGACTTTTTTTCTTTATTTATATAGCACTTTATACAATACAGATTGTCAAAGCAGCTTTACAGTATTAAACAGGAAAACAGAATGTCGATAATGCAAAAGGACAATAGAAAATACTCAGTGTTTCCAGTTAAAGTCAGTTCATCATTGATTCAGTGACGTCGTCGTCCAGCTCAGTTCAGTTCAAATAGTGTCTGTGCAATCAAGTCAACAATATTGAAAGAAATCAAGTTTCCCCAACTAAGCAAGCCAAAGGCGACAGTGGCAAGGAACCAAAACTCCATCTGTGACATAAATGGAAAAAAAAGAGAGGAAAAAAGAAACACTTGAAGAAATTAATTTAACTTCTCAAATATATTGCCATTTTCACAAATGTTGTGTACATCATTTAGTTTTAAAGCTATCCTGCCTTAATATCTTAGCCTAAATAATGAGCCTTAATATCTTGCAAAATTCACAATGTTGTTGGATATCCTAAATGTCCAGCTCCCAAAGTGAATTATGTAAGGTCAGTGCAGCGACGTGTCCATATGTCCATATACTTCATGAACTCTGTGCCTTCGCACTACTTCAGTGAGGTTATATATATATAAATTGCACACAGTTGCAGCTGAGCATCATAGGCTAAGACAATGAGAGCCGAGTGAAAGTCAAGTGCTGGTCTTTGAAGTGTGAGTACTTCAAACGAGAGAAGTCAGTCTGTAATCAGTGCAGCACATCTCAGAGTCAGCACTTCTTTGCTCGAAACTGCTGCTGCACAGATCATGGCCTACTCACACTGACTCAGATCTGTTAAGAGAGGAGGACTGGGAAACTGAGAACATAGCTGTGGAAGGGGCAATCACTATGTATTGTATGTATGAAACTGTGAAAAGACATTCATACATCTTTGGCTATGCTAATGTTTCAGTTCAGGTGACAAGTATTACACAGCGTGGGAGAGAATGTTACTTTTAAAACGAACATGTTACATCACTGCAGAACTCCTAATATGTACTACTGTTCAAACGTTTGGGGTCATATGACTTTTTGATCTTTTATTCAAACATGAATGCCTACGTGCTCAAACACAACAGTAAAAAAAAGGACAATGTTATAAAAAATGCTGCTCTTTTTGTTTCCAGAAAAAAATTAAGCAGCACAACCGTTTTCAGCACTGATAATCATAATAAGAAATGTTCCTTGAGCAGCAATTCAGCATATTATACTGATTTCTGAAGGATCACGTGACACTGAAGACTGGGGTAATGATGCTGAAAATTCAGCTTTACATCACAGGAATAAATTACATTTTAACATATATTCACCTAGAAAACAGATATTTTAAAGTGTAATAATATTTCAAAATATTAATGCTTTTCTTGTATTTTTGATCGAATAAATGCAGCAGCCTTGATTAACTGTTGACTTATGCCCTCTTTGATATGAGCTCATGCATCTCGGTTTTTAAGTGAAAAAAAAGCATTATTAGTGGATAATTTTGACAATGTTCACTCAGATCAGGTCTACAAGATTGAAAAGAAAAGAAACATTTAAAGCAATCAAGTTGGAAGAAAAGAATTTACGACCTTTTTAATAATATTGCATTATGAGAAATTTATAAGCAATTTTTGTATGCCAGTCATTTGTAAGCAGGAACACCACAAGTGTAACAAGATGGGGGGGAAGGAATCTAATTATCAAATAGTCCAAAGCGATAACACTAACTAGCATTTTTAGGAAAAAGAAAATCCTCTCTGGGTCAAAATGACCAGAACCCAACATATAGGTTAAATATTGTATTGTATAATTTTACTTGGCTCATAAAGTGAAATACAATTCTTATGTTACCATTACATCTGATTTACTTCATCAGAATGCATGATTATTGTTGAATGGCAATCGATGGAGAAACAGGCCTCATTAAGGAAGCTGAGGAATAGTTTTCGCCATTGACCATGAGTGCACATGAATGTTTTGACCATTGAGTTTTGATGTGTACATCTAGTTGTAAAAGTGCAATTCTGTAGAAATCCACCAGAGATGAGGTATGTAACTGTAACTGGACGTTTGGCTAATTGATTACCATTTTCCTGAATATCTAGCGCCATGCGCTCATAGTCCACTTCAGCAGAAATGTGTGAGCTCAGCACTGGTTACTGGGCTGTAATTGAAGCCATTAGCAGCGCTGCAGTGTAGTAATGGACTCATATGAGTCTTCCTCCCACTAACTGATTCAGTCATTAATCAAAACCTCTTTGACCAGGGTTCGACGCAGCTTCACCATACAATCCAACAACACCTGCGATGCCACACACGACCTGTGCATGCGGGTTTCCCGTTTATTCAAGAGGGTCTGGCTGCAGCCTCACACTTGCACTCTCAGACGTGCATTCTCAGGCTTGCACTCGCAGACACTTGCACTTCCGCTAGCGACTTCATTTGCAGTCTTTTATTTTTTTTTATTTTGTTCTATTTATTGATTACTTTTTGTTTGAATCTCTCAACATTTTTACAACAGTAGCCAGGTGGTGAAGACAAACCAGAAAATAAATTGCAATGTCACTTGCAATGTCACTTGCAATCGCCACTTGCACTCTCCGCTACCTGCGACCTCACTTGCAATGGACACAAATCGTGCCTGTTGGCAATGGAGACAAGACGCTGTGGTGGTGATTAAACGATTAAAACTAATTTAGTACTATAACATACAGGGTCCTGCAAGAAAAAGACAAGACCCACAAATCCGTGGCTACAGAACAGCAGAATATGAACGCAATGTGCAAAGTCGCTAGCGGAGGCACAAGTGTCGAAGGCAAGTCTGAAATGCACGTCCTGAAGTGCATTGCGAGTGCAGCCAGGCGTGTATTTCGTATGCAGGCAGTGAAAATAAAGCAAGCCTGTGGAAAAGAGCCAGTTAACCCCTGCTGGTAGATGCTGTAACTACACCATAAAGCATCTTTTCTCTTTGACAGCCATTCAAAAAACATTTGTCTAAAGTCACAAATATATTTAAATGTATTAAATGATGGGAATTGGTAATGTAAAATTAAATAACAAATGTTTTAGGTTCAAAAAGCCTTGACTACACTGTAAAAAGTTATTTTTTCAAGTTAAATAATACAAAGATTACTGGAGTACGTTTACAAGAAAATACTATTTCAATCTTTCTACTAAATTTCACATTTAATTCAATGTGTTACTTGCTGTTCTTTATAACTAATTGTGACATTTACTATCAATTTCGAGTGAACTGTATACCCCATTTTTTTTTTTAATTTTTTCCTTTTTTTTCAGTGTAATATTATAAATTGGCTATAAAATGTTACAAAAGTGCAGAACATAGCCTCTCTCATTTGACAGCCCTTCTTGTATTGAGATTGATGAGAAGTGACGATGAGAGTCGGCAGTGCTGGAGTGGATCCGCTACGTTCATTTTTGACAAATCTCTGTATACATTAGCATTAGCTCTGTATACATTAGCAAGAACTCCTGAATATTTTCACACAAACTCACACGATAGAGACCCTCCTGCCAAGCTGTCAGTATGCAGGCGTCAGACAGGGTAATGCCACACCAGAAAACACAATATCATCTTTATTTCAGCCCCCTTGACAAAACACACACACGCACACACACATTTTGAAAGAAGTCCCTTATGCTCACCAAGGATGAATTTAATCAAAGATACAGTATAAACAGTATGGAATGTTATTAAAAAATATTTATTTTTTATTTCTTTATGGGGGGGTGTATTGGGATATACACAGTAACTCAGGATTTCAGAACTAGGAAGGCCAACCTTCCAAAGGACTAGAACTCTATAACTGACATTATATTACACACTATACAGCCACTTACTGCAACAAGTCCCCCAACATCAAAAGTTGGTTCTTATCTTTTGGTGAACGTTAAGCAAGCTATTAGAAATAGCATTAGCCCCTGCTGGTAGATGCTGTAACTACACCATGAAGAATCTTTCCCCTTTGACAGTCATTCAAAAACAGTTCCTATGAATTCAAAAATATATTTAATGGTTACTAGTGGTTAGCTCACATACTATAGACCACTGTGGTGCTTATGTGGGAAATTCAGGCTCCAATTTGACGTCCAACATGTTTTGATCCCAGTAGCCCTCTCTAGAATTTTCTCTCTATTGTTTGCCTATAAAAAATAACTAAAATCCCTAAATTATTGTTAGTAGTATTATTAGTATTTTTGTTTTTTATATTCAATAGAATTAATATTATTTTAAAGGACAAATGAAAACTGCTGAAAATGTACTCGCCCTCAGGCTATCCAAGATGTAGATGAGTTTATTTCTTCATCAGATTTGGAGAAATGTTGCATTCCATCACTTGCTCACTAATGGATCCTCTGCAGTGAATGGGTGCCATCAGAATGAGAGTCCAAATAGCTGATAAAAACATCACAATAATCCACAAGTAATCCACTTTCCACTCATTCCATCCTCAGTTAATGTCTTGTAAAGTGAAAAGCTGCGTGTTTGTAAGAAACAAATCTACCATTGAGACATTTTTAACTTATTAAATACAACATTCAGAATCCATATTGCCCTTGATCGCAAGACCCACCCCCCTTATGCCGAGTCACACGGCAGGATATTAGACCCTATTTTCACTGCGCCTACGTTTTTTTGCGAAATCGCAGACAACTGCCCGACACGAGGCCCATCGTGCTCGTCACCTAGTAGCAGTGACATCACCACATGTGAATTATCAAGACGCATCTAGAGAATCACCTACACTTCGTCAGACGCCCGCTCACTATGTTTGGCATGCTTAAATAACTGAGCTGTCGTCATTCAATCACGCTGTGTGAAATTGGTTCTGACTGTCAAAACAACATCGCGATACCTACAATCCATGAGATACAACCAAACATCATGTTCTACACAGTAACCTAACAAAGTCTAAGCTTCCAATTTTTGTACATTTTTAAAAAGAAATTCAAACAATAAATATAGTTTTGTGGCTCTTTAATGTGTCTTGACAGATCGCTGTAGCGCCTCAGTTTAAGCAGCACATGAACTGATCATCTCTTCCTTTCCTAATTATAGCAAGAAATAAACATGAATGAACATCAGAAGGTGTCTTGTTTCAATCGCGGAAAGACATCAGTACACACCATTTTTTAAGTTCAAGTATATCGACATTAATCTACGAACTCGCCAGTTTGGTTTGTTTGTCGGACAAAATGGGTTACTCCCAGCGAAGGGTGAATTACACTTCCTCCAGTGAAAAAGTCGTCTTGTCTGAATCAAAGAGAAATATCCAGATCAAGCACCATTACCAATTGAAAACAGTCCCCAAAACAGTCATTACAATTTTTTTTGGTAGATTTTGATGTGAGAGCCAACAGGGGGTGGACCTTACATATGGATATAACAATCTTATTTTGCCAAACGCATTGGTTTCAAGGTAGAACCTCAATGATGGATTTGTTTCTTACAAACATTCACCTTTTTGCTTCACAAGACGTTAACTGATGGACTGGAGTGGTGTGGATTACTTATTGTGATGTTTTTATCAGCTGTTTGGACTCTCATTCTGACGGCACCCATTCACTGCAGAGGATCCAATGCTGAAATTTCTCCAAATCTGTTATAATGAGGAAACAAACTCTTCTTGAATGGCCGGAGGGTGAGTACAATTTATTTAGTGTTAGCAAATTTTCATTTTTGGGTGAACTATTCCTTTAACGCTGTCCAGCCGCATTGTCACCAGTGCATACCGTATGTGTGCCTCACGAAACACTGCTCTCTTCTGTAACAAAGATATCTTACCGAGCTTACAGACTGCATTTCCTGTATTGCGCAAATCAAAAGACAGACAAGAAAGGGTGGAGTCGAGCGGAGGAAGAAAGTGCTGCATCACTCCCCACTTCCTATCTCTGTTTTCCATGAGTCGACAGATTAAGGAATGGAAAGAGACGAAATTAACCCAAACACACAAAGAGGCGTGCTATTTTTAGAGCGTTTGTAAATCAGCGTGTTAGCCAACACTCTCCGCCCCCTTGACTCCATGATGACATCGAGCGATAGCTGTCAACAACCTGTTACCAATACCAGCAGAGGCCAGAGGACAAAACTGACGGGCTATTTCCCCAGTTAACCACAGCTTACATCGGGGCTTTTGAGTCCTGAATAAACTGTGAGCTGTATACATTGAAGGATGTCTCGATTTTTATAGCAGCACATAAACAGTTCAACCAAACACTTACCTACTCGCTGGATCGAACTGATGTCACGTTGTCGTAATCCAGACATAGTTTAGTTGTGACTCACTGGTTGTGATTCAGTCCGGTTGGTGGAGACTCGTACTCCTGATCTAGATCTGTCTGTATTAGCGCTGTTTGCTATCACTGCCATACTATTGCTCATACTTAGGCATAGTATGAACTCATCCTGCATATTTTTTCCTAAAGACATCAATGTTACGGTAAATCAGCTGCGTTAATGTGTTTGGTCTTGGCAGAATAAATCTGCTACGTTACCGAGACTTGCTACTGCCAATACATCCACAGACATGCTGCTGTGAGCATGTAGAAAATACTGCTGCTGCACATATAACATACATGAAATAACCCCGTAGAAGATCTATACAGGTGGAGCTGGGGAAGGTGGAGGGTTTCTGAAGCGTGCTGCAACTGCTAAAGTGAGCACTAGCCAAGTATTTGAATGTTGAGCAGCAAGCTCATTGGCTGCTGACGTGAAAAGAAACCAGTCAGCTGCACCGTGTGAATAAGGACATGATTAATCAGATTGGGTTATAACCTATCGGTCTGCACCATCTAGAGTTTCAAGACAGAACTTTGTATGTCTTTGACCACTGCATTGGTTTTTGCCATTTTCGTGTAATGTTTAAAATGTGTTTAGAGATACCTATGTTCTGTTCAGGAGTGCCGATGCTGATCGTTTGGTCTGAAGAATTGCATGTCTAAAAGAAGTGCAAAAATGTTAGCTATGTGAATGCTAGGCTACTCTAGGCTAAGAAAATTAAACCTTTTCTTTGACTTGATCTTTTGATCATGAACAAATATGTAATTTTTAAACTTTTTAATGTTGTTATTAAAAATAATAATAATTTTAAAAAATGTGCATAGCCTCAGATGAAATCTGCAGGCTCCCCTGCATGAGGACTGTTGAATATATGTTACATCTGATGATGATGAGAGTCTGCTAGTGGCCAGGGGGGGTGATGCCCTGGCTGTAGTGGGGTCAAACAGGGGTTGTGATCTGCAGAGGCGGAACATTATCTCCTTATGTTCTCAGGTGCAGAGGCCTAAAGGTCACGTGACCTCATAATGCTGGGTCACTTTACTCCATTTCTAACACTCAATTAGAGAGAAACCAGACATCCTCGCACGCAACGAGTCACATGCACACACACACCTCTCTATCTTTAATCTTAAAGGGATTCCAAACCTGTATGATTTTCTTTCTTGAGTAGAACATTAAAGATGATGATGTTTCAACTGTTTTTGTCCACAAAATGAAAGTCAGTGGTGTCCAAAATGTTTGTTTTTTTTTTAGAATTCTTCTTTTGTGTCTGCAGAGGAAAGGAAGTTATGAGGGTTATGGGGAATGACTTGTAAAAAAAAAGATACCATAAAAGATAACATAATTTTAAAAAACAGTACTTGTTACAGAAATAATAACAAGTTAATAATAACACACACACACAAACACACAAATATTTTGAAGAATGATGGTAACCATTTCTGGTCCTCACTAACTTTCATAGTACTTTTTTTTTCCATACTATGGAAATCAATGGCTACCAGCAACTGCTTGGTTACGAGTATTATTTGGAATCGTCTTTTATGTTCAGCAGAAGAACGCAAATCATACAGGTTTGGAAAAAAAAAAAACTTGATGGGGAGTAAATGATGACAGATTTTTTGGGATTTTTGGGTGATCCATCCCTTTAAGCACACTTCTTTTTCACAAGTTCATAGCAGCCAACCTTTGGGGTCACGAGTTTAATTTCTAAGGAACAACTTGCTAAAGTGTATATACCTTGATGTCGTTTTTGCTAAAAGCATCTGCATAAATGTAATGTTAAATGCATATAGTTGTTCATTGACAGTGCCTGGTGGGCTATAATGTAGCCACAACAAGCAGTGGAAAGCAACTATGATATTTTCCTTTAAAATCACACTTGCATACTCTCACACCCACTTGCATTCAAACATACAAACAAGCACACACACACAGTCACATTTGATCTTTCCAGGATGTGGTGTGGTGTGCTGTGCTGTGTGCACGGACGGGGTTTCCCTCCACACCACTGCAGCATTTCCGCCTCCGCCGCATGCTCGTCTGTGCACGATGCTAGCGGAAGAAATTGCAATTTTAAATGGGCATTGTTGCTGCTTTGCTTTTGTTCTGCAATATACTTTTGATTGGTTGGAGGGTCAAAGTACAGTGGTGTGAAAAAGTGTTGGCCCCCTTCCTGATTTCTTATTTTTTTGCATGTTTGTCACACTTTAATGTTTCAGATCATCAAACAAATTTAAATATTAGTAAAAGAAAACACAACATGCAGTTTTTAAATGAAGGTTTTTATTATTAAGGGAAAACAAAATCCAAAACTACATGGCCCTGTGTGAAGAAGTGTTTGCCCCCCTGTTAAAACTGTGGTTTATCACACCTGAGTTCAATTTCTCTAGCCACACCCAGGCCTGATTACTCCCACACCTGTTCGCATCAAGAAATCTCTTAAATAGGACCTGTCTGACAAAGTGATGTAGACCAAAAGATCCTCAAAAGCTAGACATCATGCCGAGATCCAAAGAAATTCAGAAACAAATGAGAAAGAAAGTAATTGAGATCTATCAGTCTGGAAAAGGTTATAAAGCCATTTCTAAAGCTTTGGGACTCCAGCGAACCACAGTGAGAGCCATTATTCACAAATGGCAAAAACATGGAACAGTGGAGAACCTTCCCAGGAGTGGCCGGCCGACCAAAATTACCCCAAGAGCACAGCGACGACTCATCCAAGAGGTCACAAAAGACCCCACAACAACATCCAAAGAACTGCAGGCCTCACTTGCCTCAGTTAAGGTCAGTGTTCATGACTCCACATAAGAAAGAGACTGGGCAAAAATGATCTGCATGGCAGAGTTCCAAGACAAAAAAAAACGCTGCTGAGCAAAAATAACATAAAGGCTCGTCTCAGTTTTGCCAGAAAACATCTTGATGATCCCAAGACTTTTGGGAAAATACTCTGTGGACTGACGAGACAAAAGTTGAACTTTTTGGAAGGTGTGTGTCCCATTACGTCTGGCGTAAAAGTAACACTGCATTTCAGAAAAAGAACATCATACCAACAGTAAAATATGGTGGTGGTAGTGTGATGGTCTGGGGCTGTTTTGCTGCTTCAGGACCTGGAAGACTTGCTGTGATAATGGAACCATGAATTCTGCTGTTTAAAAAAAATCCTGAAGGAGAATGTCTGGACATCTGTTCGTGACCTCAAGCTGAAGAGAACTTGGGTTCTGCAGCAGGACAATAATCCAAAACACACCAGCAAGTCCACCTCTGAATGGCTGAAGAAAAACAAAATGAAGACTTTGGAGTGGCCTAGTCAAAGTCCTGATCTGAATCTTATTGAGATGCTGTGGCATGACCTTATTAAAAAGGCAGTTCATGCTTGAAAACCCTCCAGTTTGGCTGAATTACATCAATTCTGCATAGATGAGTGGACCAAATTTCCTCCACAGCGCTGTAAAAGACTCATTGCAAGTTATCGCAAACAATAGATTGCAGTTGTTGCTGCTAAGGGTGGCCCAACCAGTTATTAGGTTTAGGGGGCAAACACTTTTTCACACAGGGCCATGTAGTTTTGGATTTTGTTTCCCCTTAATAATAAAAACCTTCATTTAAAAACTGCATGTTGTGTTCACTTGTGTTATATTTTACTAATATTTAAATTTGTTTGATGATCTGAAACATTAAAGTGTGACAAACACGCAAAAAAAAAGAAATCAGGAAGGGGGCCAACACCCGTTTTTAAACACTGAACCTAGTTTTTATTTATTTGTTTGTTTGTTTTTAGCAATATCTCAAAATAATAGTTTTACAAAGATATCACCAGTTGTAGTTTGCTTGATATACACAAAAGAACAATTAAAGAGCCTCCAAATTCAGAACTTTACATTTTCAGTCTTGGACGCAGCTTGTTGGCGCTTTATTCCAAATGTGATTTCACATTTGCTTTTAGGAATGTGGTTATTGCCGGAATTGGAGAAGTGATATTGTCATAGCAGCCGGAGTTACGTCTGGTATTTATCTAGTTGTCCTGCCAAAACGCTCTCTCTCATGTTGCCACCTCCAGCACTGTGACAGGCTGTGTGTTTTATTTAGAGATGAGATGCTCACAGTGATTCACAGCCCACCAAGGCCCTGAGACATGTGCGGCATTACAAGATTCTCTATTAAACACGTTCATTTACCATTTGTAACAACTACATTAAAATGTTTAGCCGGAGAAGCTCAGTCACAGGACAACTCGTGAAAAGTACAGATAATAGTGAAAGGGACGCATGTTGTTACACATGATGCAGCTGACAGGTGCTTGAGTTTTGTGACAAAGGCCAATATCAGTATAAAAGTTATTATAGTGCCAAATCACTTTTCTTATAATTCATGATTTAAAATTGATTCACTCTGTTTTATTTATTTGTATTATAATTTATTTTATTTTTTTTGTGACTTTGTCTTTATTTTGTCAATTTATTTTGTACAGCACATTGGTCCATAGTAGTTGTTTTTAATTGTGCTCTATAAATACATTGAAATTGAAAATTAAAATTAACTGACACTTAGAAAATATTTTCTTTAAATCTGTAATGTTTGTTTTGGGTTTTGTTTCTTGTTCATTGTTTTCATGTCTTTTATTTTGTAGTTTGGCCACAGTCATGTTCTGTCATGTGATTCCCTTGACTGTGTGTAATGTTCTGATTGGTTCATGTGTCTTGTTTCTCACTGGTTGCTTCTTGTCATGTGACCCTCATTGTTTGATATAAATAGCCCTCATGTTGCCTTTGTTCTTTGTCTAGCTTTAAATTGTGTAACCTGCTGTTGGTGAGTTGTATTTCTCTTATGCTCAAGTCTGTTTCAAGGCAACAGTCTTGCCACCTGTATGGGCCATCTATTTAACACTAACCACCCAATGTAGGTTCATATCAAAATTGACTCCAGTGGACTAAATGTTACAGAAAGCTAAACCAGGGCAAGAGGAATTACCGTGGAGGACTTTTGGGAGTTTATTCATAGGTAGTAGACTTTAATGATACCTTCCTGAAAGACATTTTTCGTTTTGGTTTGGATAAAGATGTATCACATTTAATGCCACGCAATACCCTCAATGGACTCTTGAAAGATATATTGACTTTGCTTTGTTTCTGGCTGGTTCACCATTTACTGTGGGGGTTGCTGAGGAGGAACACCACCTCTATCCTACAGTACCCGCCACATCAGAACTTTTCCACGTCCCGACCGTCATGTCAGGAGTTGTTCACGTCATGCCTGCCAAGCCAAAGCCTGATCACATCATGCTTGTCAAGCCAGAGCCTGCTCACGTCATTCTGCACTCCAGGACTGCTCGCGTACACCGGGCCACTCAAGAGATTCTTCACAACATGGCCGCCATTCAAGAGCTTTGTCGCAAGATGGCCGCCACACAAGAGTCTCTTCGCAAAATGGCCGCCCTTCTAGAGTCTTGTCAGTCTCAGGATCGTACAGAGTTTGTCAGACATGGCCCACCATTCCAGAGCCTCGTACAACCTGGCGACATTTCAGAGCTCCACTTCTTCTTTGTCTGGTTCGCTCACGGTACAGGTGCTTCCAATGCCCTCCCCATGTCAGGCACACCTTTGCTGCCTGCCACAGCTTCCACAGCTAGCTTATAATGATCCCAGGGACTGTTCCCCTTCACAGGCCTGGCCCTCCATCCCTCCCTCTATTCTGCTTCTGCTCTACCCCCCCCCCCGGACTCTGTGGGTTTTGTTTGTTTTAGAGTGGGTGTTTCACTAGGGCGTTAGGTGCCGCCCTTAGCGGGGGGATATGTAATGTCTGTTTTGTTTCTTGTTCATGGTTTTAATGTCTTTCATTTTGTAGTTTGGCCACAGTCATGTTCTGTCATGCCCTTGTCTGTGTGTCATGCTCTGATTGGTTCCTTGGTTCATGTGTCATGTTCTCATTGGTTGTCATGTAACCCCTCATGTTTTGATATACAATAGACTCATGTTGCCTTTTGTTCTTTGGCGAGCTTAAACTGTGCACCTGCGGTTGGTGAGTTGTGTTTTCTGTATGTCAAGTCTGTTCAAGTCAAGTTTGTTCATGGATTTTGGATTCTGCTTTGTTTTAATAAACTGCACTTGGGTTCATTACAACTTGACTCCAGTGGACTAAATGTTGTATTGATATGTACAGCAATAAACTTGCTGTTTAGTCCCAATAAACTAATACCAATAATAACAAATATGCTGTAATGATGTTTATGTATTCATTTACGCAATAAAGAAATCCTTAATAGTAAAACACCTGACACTTACACAGGTGCATCTCAATTAATTAGAATGTTGTGGAAAAGTTCATTATTTCAGTAATTCAACTCAAATTGTGAAAATCATGTATTAAATAAATTCAGTGCACACTGACTGAAGTAGTTTAAGTCTATGGTTCTTTTAACTGTGGGGATTTTGGCTCACATTTAACAAAAACCCACTAATTCACTATCTCAACTAATTAGAATTTGGTGACATGCCAATCAGCTAATCAAACTCAAAACACCTGCAAAGGTTTCATGAGCCTTCAAAATTGTATCTCAGTTTGGTTCACTAGGCTACACAATCATGGGCAATACTGCTGATCTGACAGTTGTCCAGAAGACAATCATGGACACCCTTCACAAGGAGGGTACGCCACAAACATTCATTGCCAAAGAAGATGGCTGTTCACAGGCTGAACACACACCACCCCCCCCACCGCATGTTAACAGAAGTTGAGTGGAAGGAAAAAGTTTGGAAGATAAAGATGCACAACCAACCGAGATAACTGCAGTCTTATGAGGATTGTCAAGCAAATCGATTCAAGAATTTGAGTGAACTTCCCAAGGAATGGACTGAGGCTGGGGTCAAATAATCAAGAGCCACCACACACAGACATGCCAAGGAATTTGGCTACAGTTGTCATATTACTCTTGTTAAGCCAATCCTGAACCACAGACAACGTAAGAGGTGTCTTACCTGGGCTAAGGAGAATAACTGGACTTTTGCCCAGTGGTCCAAAGTTCTCTTTCCAGATGAGAGCAAGTTTTGTATTTCATTTTGGAAACCAAGGTCTAGAGTCTGGAGGAAGGGTGGAGAAGCTCATAGACCAAGTTGCTTGAAGTCCAGTGATACGTTTCCACAGTCTGTGACGATTTCGGATGCAATGTCATCTGCTGGTGTTGATCCATTTTGTTTTTTGAAAACCAACGTCACTGCAAACGTTTACCAAGAAATTTTGGAGCACTTCATGCTTCATTCTGCTGACAAGCTTTTTGAAGATGATGATTTCATTTTCCAACAGGATTTGGCACCTACCCACACTGCCAAAAGCACCAAAAGCTGGTTAACTGACCATGGTGTTGGTGTGCTTGACTGGCCAGTAAACTCACCAGACCTGAAACCCATAGATAATCTATGGGGAATTGTCAAGAGGAAAATTGAGAAACAAGAGACCAAAAAATTCAGATGAACTGAAGGCCACTGTCAAAGAAACGTCTAGGTTACTTGTGTAACCCCAGTTCCCTGAAGGAGGGAACGGAGACAATACGTCAGTCTTGACTGACGAATTGGGATCTCGCCCGAAAGCCCAATCACCTTAGAGTGTTAACTAAACAAACCAATGACAGTTGGCATGCGTGTTTCGACACGCGCACCCCGCCCCGCAGCGGGGTATTAAAAGGAGAGCGAGTGCAAACGGCACATCAGTTTTTCGTGAGGAGCCGGAGACACGTGCAAGGCCGTTACGCGGTCGTGGTACAGCAACATGTGGCGACGGAAGTAAAGTCTCCGTTCCTCCTTCAGGGAAGAGGGTACACAAGTAACATAGCGTTCCCATTCAGTCAGTCACGTTCAACGATACGTCAGTGACTGACGAATTGGGATCCGTATGGAAAAAGCCACTATTGCTGACCCCCTCCAGTGACCTGCGGAAGCCGGCAAGTCCCCCCAAACCAGCTGGGGCGGAAGATAGGACAGAGGCTAGGCAGAGGTGTCCGCCACTGCCGTTCCATACAGTGGTACATTGGATAACACTGGGAAAGCGTACCCAGTTGGGACGATACGGAAGCCACATCCCGCACATAGGAGATATCATGTGGAATTACACATATGGACCGGCCCAGGGCAGTACTACATATGGAAGTCCCTGCGGTAGACTCAACCCGCCGGGGGTGAGATCACTACACAGCAGAGATGGCAGTGAACGACAGCCAGGGAAAGACACGGGCTCACCGAAAGGGGAGCCGTACCGTGGAAGAATACAAATTTGGGATCACCCGAAGGGGGAATCACTAAACACGGGCACCTAGCCCAGCACAAGGGCTGACAATGGGCATGCACACGAGTGCTGAGCCTGGAGTCTGGCGCACCGCCACGCCTGACCGCCGAGGGTGCGGGAGGAATTCCACCAGGGTTCGCCATGGGGAACTGATGGAGGAGCACAAAAGCGCACGTATCCGTAGAGGGGAATGGCGCCGCAAGCATGATCGACACCGAGCAGGTCCAGTGTTACTGCCTACCTAAGGCGAGTACACAAGAGGACACGGGCTCAACACGGAGATTATAGAATCTCGCAAACGTGTTAGGCGTCGCCCAGCA
>JADLZN010005631.1:0-23135 GCA_018155175.1 Sinocyclocheilus anophthalmus
AAGAATCACTATAACTTCTGAAAGTTACCAGCAGTGTTTTAGCATTACTTAATAAGTAATGTCACAAATCAGAAAATGTAGTTTTAACATCAGTGTGAATGACAAAAAAATTAATGACACTAATTTTGCTTTCCATACACCAAGTAATTCTTCATATACCACAGCAAAAACTAAAGTCTGAGAAATTTCAAACATGATTAAAGGCAAGTGAACAGCAAGTAAAGAAAAAATAAAAAAAAAGAAATACACAATTTACAAGCATAGCTAAAATGAACGGTAGTATTCAGGTACAGAAATTTAATAATTACATGTAAAATAACACTGCATAGTGTTCACTGAATAAATTAAATATAGATCAATATTTGTTAAAGTTGTGTTTTGTTGTTTGATTAACATTAGTGACATATTCAGCAGCATATTTAGCAGCTCACTGTCCTTTAAATCTGACTGACACAGATCCAGTAATATTAAAATTTGTTTGATGATCTCAATCTTTTAAGTGTGACAAATATGCAAAAAAACAAAAAAAAACAGGAAGGGGGCAAAAACCTTTTCACGGCACTGTATATTTATATATATATATATATATATATATAATATAAGATATATATATTCTCTCTCTCTCTCTCTCTATATATATCATAGATAATATATAGTTATATGTGTGTGTGTTGTGTGTGTATATATATATATATATTTACAGTGGGTACGGAATGTATTCAGACCCCCTTATATTTTTCACTTTTTGTTATATTGCAGCCAGTTGCTAAAATCATTTAAGTTAATTTTTTTTTCCTCATTAATTTACACACAGCACCCCATATTGACAGAATTAAAACACAGAATTGTTGACATTTTTTTAGATTTATTAAAAAAGAAAAACTGAATATCACATGGTCCTAAGTATTCAGACCCCTTTGCTGTGACACTCATATATTTTTCTCAGGTGCTGTCCATTTCTTCTGATAATCCTTGAGATGGTTCTACACCTTCATTTGAGTCCATTTGTGTTTGATTATACTGATTGGACTTAGGAAAAGCCACACACCTGTCTATATAAGACCTTACAGCTCACATGCATGTCAGAGCAAATGAGAATCATGAGGTCAAAGGAACTGCCTAAAGTCTCAGAGACAGAATTGTGGCAAGGCTCAGATCTGGCTAAGGTTACAAAAAAATTCTGCTGCACTTAGGTTCCTAAGAGCACAGTGGCCTCCATTCCTTAAATGGAAGATGTTTGGGACAACCAGAACCCTTCCTAGAGCTGGCCGTCCGGCCAAACGGAGCTATCGGTGGAGAAGAGCCTTGGTGAAAGAGGTAAAGAAGAACCCAAAGATCACTGTGGCTGAGCTCCAGAGATGGAGTCGGGAGATGGGAGAAAGTTGTAGAAAGTCAACCATCACTGCAGCCTCTCCACCAGTTGGAGCTTTATGGCAGAGTGGCCCGCCGGAAGCCTCTCCTCAGTGCAAGACACACTAAAAAACACCTGAAGGACTCCAAGATGGTGAGAAATAAGATTCTCTGGTCGGTTGAGGCCAAGATAGAACTTTTTGGCCTTGATTCTAAGCGGTATGTGTGGGGAAAACCAGGGAAAAAAAAAAAAAAAAAACACTGCTCATCACCTGTCCAATACAGTCCCAACAGAGAAGCATGGTGGTGGCAGCATCATGCTGTGGGGGTTTTTTTCAGCTGCAGGGACAGGACGACTGGTTGCAATGGTTGAAAGATGAATGCGGCCAAGTACAGTTATATCCTGGACGAAAACCTTCTCCATAGTGCTCAGGACCTCAGACTGGGCCGAAGGTTTACCTTCCCACAAGACAATTACCCTAAGCACACAGCAAAAATAACGAAGGAGTGGCTTCACAAAACTCTGTGACGTTTCTTGAATGGCCCAGCCAGAGCCCTGACTTAAAACCCAATTGAGCATCTCTGGAGAGACCTAAAAATGGCTGTCCCACAACGTTTTACCATCCCACCTGACAAACTGGAGAGGATCTGCAAGGAGGATTGGCAGAGGATCCCCAAATCCAGGTGTGTAAAACTTGTTGCATCTTTCCCAAAAAACTCATGGCTGTATTAGATCAAAATGGTGCTTCTACTATATATACTGAGCAAAGGGTCTGAATACTTGGACCATGTGATATTTCAGTTTTTCCTTTTTAATAAATCTGGCAAAAATGTCAACAATTCTGTGTTTATCTGTCAATATGGGGTGCTGTGTGTACATTAAATGAGGAAAAAAAATTAACTTAAATGAATTTCGCAAATGGCTGCAATATAACAAGTGAAAAATGTAAGGGGGTCTGAATACTTTCCATACCCACTGTATCTATTATAGATTATAATAATATAATATAATTACAACATACAGTATATAACACCCGCATACTACATCATACATATAACATAAGTTGAAACTATGCAGTGACAACTAAGTAGATGTTCTTCTTGGATGACGTCACTGACCCTTTTTAAAATGAAGGCAATGATTGAAGAGCTCTTAATACAACAGTGATTTTGACAAAGGCACGGTCACCCTGTCTTGAGACTATGTGTAAACACACTTTGATTAACGCTCCAAGTTTCACTCTCTTCCTGTGTGCTCTGGTAACTCTGGAGACCACCACGCCATCTCTGGCCAGAGCACTGGAGGATCGAGACATAACCTTGGGATACTCACATTTGCATAAATTTCCAATTACATTTTATAGTTTCAAGAAACCTGGCTAATCACTCGTTTCAATCCATTTAATTACAGCTCAGCGATGGCTGGCTAATGTCATTAAACGCAAAAGCTTATTGTTCCTTATCATGCCGTATTAAGGAAATTACACTGGAGTAATTTTTCACCAGGATGTGCATTGACAACATGTAATTCACCTCCTCTACACAGACGGTGTCCCCTTTAAGGCTCGACTCATTTACCGCGGGTATGTGTGAAACATACCTAAGCTTCTTTTTCTGTTAACTTAAAGATTTTCGAGTATTTTAAAATCAAACATCAAACCTCTAGCCAAATCAAGGTTGTCTGCAATACTTGGCAAAACAGCTGCTATCATATAAAGATCTTGCTTGCAAAAATAAAATTAATATAGCTGCAAGCAGCGATTATCAGGGTTCAAGCGCTTTAAGGAATTTAAGCACATGGACCAATTCTCACTATTAACTAGTTGCTTATTAGCAAGCATATTACTAGCATATTGGCTGTTTATTAATACTTATAATGCACATATTAATGTCTTATTCTACATTACCATATTTTAGATCCCTTAATCCTATGCCATACATAAATTTAGCACCTAATTTACACCTAACACCTAACAAATGCTTGTTTAGAATCACCTGTCACATGTGCTGACCTGGTTTCGTGAAGTTTTGAGTTTTTTGTTTCGGCTTTATAGGCTTTTGGGAATATTTGGACAGGCCCCTTTTCTAAATGACCCCGTTATAGCTACCAAAAGGTAATGTTCAACATATTTTGATAATTATTGACCTAGACAGTCCAGAGAACTGTACTGCGGTGTTTTGTTTTTCCAGATTGAGCGAAAAACCTAGGACTAATTCACAAAAGTATTTTTTTTTATTTTTTATTTTTACAATTGATTGACAGCAGTGGTCCTAGAGTTATAGCCATTTTTATGTTATAGCGCCAAGTGGCCAAGCTCTGTGATTTTTTTTTTCATGTGACTTCAGATTGAGTCCTTACATAAGTGTTCTGAGTTTGGCAAAGAGATCTCATTCCATTCAAAAGTTTTAGTCGTTTTAGTAAAAGTTTTTTTTTTATAATTATTGATATTAACTCTCAAGAGCATCTTTCTTCATTGGTTTGGTTCCGACTGTGTGAAAAACCTTGGATCAGTTTGCAAAAGTAGGTTTTTCAAAAAATCCAAAACACTTTAAAATTTTGCCATGATCAAATCGGACATGCATGAGCCAAAGTCTGGCGTGAGCCAATGATTCCAATGATATAAGACACTTGAGTCTGCGACTAACGGTTTAGGAGTTATGAGTGATTTCATACTTTTGATCGCTGTTGCGCCCCCGTCAGGGTGATTGGGGCGAGCCTTGGTGATGTTGTAGATGGTGTGAGTACTACCATCCCTCCAAGTTTCAAGTTTCTTACGGTTTGGTCTGCCCGATCAGTTTTTGGAGATTGCTGATCCTTGGCCATTCTAACAATTACAATAAGGTTTCAGCACCATGTGCTTGAATCCCTAAAAATAAAAAATTACTGAATTCGAATGAACTGTCTAGTCAGAATACACAGTTATCTGTGTATTCTGACTAAACAGTTATTCCGATGGAAAAAAATATGTTTTTTTGCAGCCAAATGGTATAGTTACATCATCTACTATCAGGGGCTAACTGGACAATGCTAACCAGGCAAACCTTGATCCCTTCTTTAAAGCACATCAGAGCAGGAATGTGAGGAGGAGCGAGCGAGAAATTGGATGACACAAGGGGCCCCTGACAGAGGAGGAAGTGTGGATGAAGTATATCGCAAACCATTCTCTTGCCGTCCGCAAAAGTGAATGTTCAATCATGCCACACGTCTTTCTTCTTCTCTTTCCTGTCCTCTCATCCTTAAACATTCTCCCTGCACCTTCTTGTCCACTTCTCCATCCGAGTCTCTTCTCTTGCACCATTTCAGATCAAGCGCTTGACAGCCAAATTGTGTTTGCCCCTAAAAAGCCTTTAAATGCTACCCTGACAAAAGAAAATGGCAAACAGCGGTGCAAAAAAACTCCCCACTTTTCCCGCAAAACGTAATTTTTCTCTGCGTTTTAGCTGTTGTCAAACTTTGGTCCATTTGGCAGGTGGATTCAGCTTATTACAGTATGAGCATGAACCGCAGAGCTGTGTTTGTGCCAGAGGGTCAGGTTTGATGGGTTCGGATGGACAGCGTGTCCCTGCTGGTAGATGACGAAACTACACCACTTCATGGGACATCTAAAAGTTATGGAGCCTGGGAAGTCACCTGTAGGAGAAAAAAAAATCTGTGGCGACGGTTTTGCAATCCGTCCCCTCAGTTTATAAACCGTACTCACGAATTCTTAAACTGTTCCCTCGGTTTAACAAATCGTGCCCACGGATTAATAAACCGTACCCACGAATTTCCAATCTGTGCGCTCAGATTTTGTAAACAATACCTTCGTACAAATTCATAATCCGTGTGCATGCTTTCGCAATCCATTCCCTCGGGTTTGTAAACTGTACTCACGGATTCATGCAGCAAGCTCCTAGGTAGCCTATGTGTTAACGAATCATATTGTATATTGTTTTATTGCATATTATTATGTGGAATAGGCCTACAGCAAATTCTCTTAAGTGATTCTTTATCAATTGTAGCGGTACGAGGTGGAATACAACGATTTAATAAGAAAGATGTGCATCAAAATCTTGTTTAATTTGTGATAATCTTAGCACTTGATTATTATTGTATAATAAACCTGGCATTGTGACTGACTTTGGAGTCATTTGTTCCTCTTTTGTAAGTCGTTTTGGATAAAAGCTTCTTCTAAATGCATATGTAACCTAAATGTATAATAATAATCATAATCATAATAATAAATATTTTAATATTATATATTTGTATTATAGGCTCAATAAATGAAGTGCACTAAGACAGTAAAAGTTTGTCATAAATAAGTAATGAATGCTTTAGTTTTAAATCCGTTTACAGTTTGGAAATGGTTTGGTACATTCATCTAACCTATTCATTCATTCATTCACAGAATTATTTCGGTGTTTTAGTATACAAAGCTTTTTCCCCAGAGTTAGATGCAGACTTCACTGTTAAAAGGTATTATTAAATAACTAGGCCTATAAACATTGCATTCCGTTAGAGAGCAAAAGGAACGACAAATAACGGTAAGTATGGTTTTGATTGCTTTACCTCTTCTCTCGAATCTATGTTTTTTTTTTAGAAAATTCAGGAAATTTTCTATTATTTATTTAAGGGTTTATTTTAGGCTATAAAACACAGGCGGAGGTGTTTTATCCTATTGGTGATTAATATAAAATAAACGGTAAAAAGAAGACTGTTTTGTGAGTGCTGATCATGGTCTCATACTATGAAAAATAATGTTTAATAAACATACTATGCATCCGTGGTTGAATCTGCCGGTGGGGGTGGGGCCACAACCAATGAGTTTACAAACACGAGGGAACGGATTGCGAAAGCTGGGCAGGATTATGAATTGGGGGAGATTAAAAAACCGAAGGTACGGTTTACAAAATCTGAGCGCACGGATAGGAAATTCGTGAGTACGGTTTATTAATCTGTGGGCACAATTTGTTAAACCGAGGGAACAGTTTAAAAATTTGTGAGTGCGGTTAAAAAAACTGAGGGGACGGATTGCAAAACCGTAGCCACGGATTGTTTTTTTTCTCCTACAGGTGACTTCCCGGGCTCCGTAAAAAGTAGCTGTGTAGTCAGAAACAAACTTATTTAAAAAAAAAAAGGACTCATAAAATTATACAGAATGGTCAGCTTCTCTCAACATTTCACATTGATCTTAATTAAGAAATGTTCTTGAGCAGCAAATCAGCATATATCAGAATGATTTCTGAAGGATCATGTGACATTGAAGATTGGATTAATGATGCTGAAAATTCAGCTTTGCATACATTACATTCTAAAATATATTAAAATACAATTTAAATAGAAACCAGTAGTTTAATATGGTAATAATATTTTGAAGAGTTCATGTGCAAAAACGTAACTCGATAATAACTCAGATAAACGCTAATATTTTATTTTTTTCAGAAATCACGGGAGGTTTTTTATTGCGCATTCCAAGTAATATAAATTAAACTGCAGTTGGGTTGTTTTGATTACGTAATAATAACTTAAACAAATACAGGAAATTTACAAATTAAAGTTCATTGAAAGTATGTATTTTTTTTACATATTAAAAGTTTGTTTTATAGCAAAAACAGATAACGCCACCATTTCCTGATGTAGAGTTTAAAAACACATCGTTTAATCTTTGTAATCTCCTCAGATGATAATGTAGATGCCTGACAAATGTTGTTGTTGTTGTTGGGATCATAAACTGTATGGATGTGAAAACACGCAATACACTGAGCTTTTCCCTCAACATTGTAACGCGCTGCTTTTGCAAGCTTCCATGAAAACATTTCAGCTTTTATTTTCCTTTTTCGCACTGAAGAAGATATCACAGGTTCATCAAGTTCGTCGAAATATCCATCCTCGATCACTTTTAGTCAACTTTGACGAAACTCCTCTCACCTAGCAACGTCTTAAAACGTGGAAAGTGCCTTGTCACCTGATGAATACAGCACGATGATTCACTAAAATGGATTTAGGATCTGTTCAAAAAACAATAAGGGCGATTGTCGGCTTTAGCAGTAAAAAGTGATGAAATTCATGCGATTGTGCCTGAAAAGTGGACAAAACAGTTTAGGTTTCAGATTTATATGGGGAGAAAATGCCGGGCAATCAGTCTTTGTTTAAAGTGCCGTTTATCGGTTTTTTGCAAAGAACCTCTTCGTTTACCTTCATCACTGCTGTTACTGTATTTTTGATCAAATTAATGAAGGCTTGTGGAGCCATACAGCCTTTGTTAAAAAAAATAAAATTCAACAAACTTTTGCATGATAGTGTACAGTTTAAAATAAGAAATAATGTCACAATTACGAGAAACAAAGACTCAATTGTAAGATTCACACAATTATGAGAAATAAAGTTGCAATTCCCCGCAATACATTGTTTTTTTTTGTGTTTGGGTTTTTATTTAATTATAAGGCATGAACAGGCATCCATATATATAGTGGATATTTCACCATATTTCAAGCATTAAGGTGAATCTTAAATGAATAATTCCCCCAGAAATTTTAATTATGCCATTATTTACTCAAACAAATAAATTATACATTTTGAAGAACCTTCAAACTAATCTTTCAATACAACAACCACATGGTGGTGCCTGTCGAGCTCCACGAAATCTAAATCATCATAGTTATTATTATAGTAAATTCAAAAATCATCATAGTTATTATTAAAATCATCATTTCACATGAAAAATATGGAAAACATGTGAAAACATTTTTGGATGTGAACATATGCTAAATGCGACCTTCAAAGACATGGTCACTATAAACCGTCCTTGCATGTAAACAGCTAAGCAAAAAATATATCTAGGTGGAGAAAAAATAAATATAATAGATCATACTAAATTAGGACAAAGTAAGGCTGAACAAATAATGACAGAATTAAGAATTTTGGGCGGACTATTGCTTTAAAAGTGTTTCTCTAATGTACAAAAGCAATTGAGATGAGAGGGAAAGCTAAGGGATCTCTCTCTCTCCAGGTGTCTGAGCGAGAGCGACGCACCTGAGATGGAGCGGGGGTTAAGAGTTGTGTTTTGACAGATGACCCACGACAGCTCTGTGTGTTTGATATCTGTTTGTGTGTGTCAGTAGCCTTGAGAACTCTCCACACACTCCGTACAAGCGTGTGAATGTGAGTGTGAGAGAAGATAAGCTTTAAGCTCTCTGTGTGTGGCTAAGTGTATGTGTCAACATCGTTTTATACGAACATGCAAGTGTGACGTGTGCCCTTATTGAGGGCGTACATGTTTAGACTGTCTAATTCTCATCACAAAAGCCTCTTGTCTTTTTTTAATAGTGTTTCCACAACTTTAGGAAATAAGAAATGATATGCCAAAATCAATTGCGTCCACTTGGAGCTTGATGCTGACCGCCACATTTAGACAGGACAACTGGTCTAAAGTCATCACTGTCTTCTTATTCATGACCTTCCCGAGACGACTGATAGATCCGTGTCACCACACTTCACTTCTGACACGCTCACGAGTTAATATGCATAAAAATGGACACCAGAGAGAGAGATAAAAGGAGGGAGAGAGAAAATATGAGGCATGAAAGAAAGAGAAATAGGTCAAAAAGACAGAGACTGAGAGACTGAAGAGTTGGTTGAGAAGTGGAGTGATACAAACGGTGAAATATGTACATTTTGTAATATAGTAAAATATATTAAAATAGAAAACATTATTAACATGTCACAATCTCCTGTTTTACTGATTTTATCAAATAAATGCAGCTTTGGAGAGCACAAGAGACTTCAAAGATAATTAAAAAAAAACGCATTATTCAAAACTTTTGACCATTAGTGTGTGCATTAAATATGTACATTAAATGTGTATATCAAATTATAAAACGGATAGTTCCGTTCCTTGATTCTGATTGGCTGAGCCACGTTTGAAGCTGTTGTAAATTACTCTACGAACATGCACCTTTGTTTGCTCGGCAACCACTTTGTTGCAACCACAACTAATTCTGAGGAGTTACATTGTTTGGTGGGAGAATACTGTTTTTATTAATATCATTACACTTTATTTGCTCTGTTTTATTTGTGAACTTTACTAACGTATATGCAATAACCGTTTTATAAAGCAATAAGCCCCGTGAAGCCGTGGTTTACAGTGAATTTGAACAGCTACTCGCTTCGCGTCGTGAGTAACAACGCCCCTTAGCTGTTATAAATTCACTGTAAACCACAGCTTCTTGGGACTTATTGCTTTAATACAGCAATTTTTTCTATAGATATATCAAAACATAGTTCTTTTTGCTAATAAGACAGCAATGTATTGATTTTCCTCAAATCATTGTATATTATATTATATTGTATTACACACATTTCTGCAAGTTTACAAGCTTAAACTTTGGTTTTGCACATAATTTCATTCTTAGGAGAGATTTCTGTTTTTAGTTTGTTTAAATTTTATAGTTTTAAATATATTTTAGATTACATTTTGATTAATTGTAGCTGCATCTGCTTTGGTTTATTTTGGAACTATTTTCTTTAGTTGAGAAAAAATTACTGTAACTAGCAATTTTGTGTCTAAAATATAACTTAGAATATTAACTTCCCGTTTATTTATTTACAGTATAAAATCGATACAGCAGTTCAGCAAGTGTAAATCTCCATTGTAAATATATGATTTCTGGTCTATGGTCTATTTTAAAGGCGGCTTTAACTTAGCTACTTCCACTTTCAATTTTACACAGACAGAAACACATATCCTCAGAGCCTGCGGCGGTGTGTTTCACACAGTAAACTGACACAGGACCAAACGGCCGGCAGTGAATCTCGCATTGAATGACCTTTTGTGGACTCTCACACTGAGCAGGTCACATTATAAATCTATCACTGTAATGAACAGAATATTCCGCGAGAGTTCACAGTGTAAATGACTACTTCTCCCATCATATTATTGCTAATTACTCAACACACCCATAATCACCTTTGTCAACCAACTCTCTCTCTCTCCTCGTCTTTCTGTCTGTCTGTCTGTCTCTCATTCCCTGGAATGTTTTCTGTTTGTACAAATCCTTACTTTACTTTTACATTTTTACTTCCACATTTATTCCTGTTTTATGGTTTTCATATAAATATTATCTGGACTCAAAACCTTGTAAAATGACATCCTATTTAAAATTCTTATGAGGCCCAAATATGCTGTCTATGTAGCCAGCTCACTAGGTTTTGTGCCAATGCATTTGGATGAATCTCACGAAAAAATGTCCAGGACATGTCCATGTTTGCAATTGAGAATAATGGAAATTACAAACACATTAAAGTTATTAGAGAATTTGAGAGGGATCTTTCCTTAATTGTCATGAAAATAATGCTATAATGAAAAAAAAAATCAGTGTATATATTTAAATTAAAATAATGCCACAATGCAATAAATAAATAAATAAAACACTGTAAATAAATAATTTAAAATATATTTAAAAATGAATTTGTAAAATAATAAAATAAAATGAATCAGAAAATGTCAAATAAAAATATTAATTGTAAATAACATTGAAATATCTCATTGTTTTTTGGGGGGAGTCTTGTGGGACATGGGAGCAGTCGTGGCCTAATGGTTAGAGAGTCGACTCATAACACAAAGGGGCGGGTTTCGAACCTTTGGGTTACCGATCCGGATGTGTTCACGGTGTGTGTGTGTGTTCACTACTAAATGCAGATAAATGCAGAACACAAATTCAGAGTATAGGACACCATTCTTGGCTTCACGTCACGTCATGTCATTTTGTGAGATTCACCCATCTAAATACTGCTGAACTAATTACAAAGCAAGACTAAATATATGTGTGTGTTTACTGACTGGTGGTGCGTCCTCCATTATATTAGTGCTGTACGGAAGGTTGGTGAAGATGGGGTCCATGTCTTGAACATCAGTGATGGTAATCGCCAAATTAGTCAGACTCGAGAGCGGACGCCTCTTATCCTGGTCCTATCACAGAGATCAACAAGTACACATGTTTTATTTGGCTTTGGAATTGACAACGTTCCACTCAATAATTTCACAATGCAGAGCTCTACAGTGTGTGTTTTCTAACCGTGGCATTAACAGTGAGCTGATAGGCGGTTGTCGTCTCATAGTCCAGCGCTCTCGTCACAGTAACGATTCCCCTGGCCCCATCAATGGAGAAGAACGGAGAGGGAGGCTGGAAGGAGAAGAGCACACTGCCGCCCACGCCCTGATCCGGGTCTGTCGCGTTCACCATGAACACAGACGTTCCCACTGGAGTGTTCTACACACACAGAGACAGTAATGAGACATTCTATTAAATGTATACAATGTTGTGCTGTTCAAATGAGAAAGAAAGAACTTGCATAATGAGCACTATTTAATACTGTGGTTAAGCATATTTCAGATGAGTGACAGCTTTGTCTCTGTCATTTCACCTGTCAGTAAGTGACACACGTTAGAGACGATCTGCTGTCACTGAGACATGATGCAGTCAGTCAGCAACAGAGAGAACACACCCGCCTAAATGCTGGAGAGCATTTTCAAAGCGCCCTAAGTTTTACGCAAGTAATGTTATACAGTACTTCAGGATGGGACTAAGGGGTGAATCTGATTAAAAACAGTGAAATAAAATTTTTTTAACAAAAGTACATATGACAACAATTTTCTTAAATATATATTACTTACTTATATATATATATATATATATATATTATATATAAGCTATAGATATATATAAATCTAAATAAATGGGGATCTAAAGCAACATTAAAGGGAATACTACCATGATATAGAATTTAAATTATAATATAATAATAATAAGTTTTCACATTGTTTCACATTGCAGTATTATATTTATTATTAAGTATTAATATTATTCTATTATTATTATTATTATTATTATTATTATTATGTTTTTGCATAATGGCTAATGGAGAATTTTTTTTGGGCAAAGTGAAAAAAAAATCTTAATGGTCGTAAAGGGTTCCATTTTCTTTATGGAAAATAAAAAATTGTCTTCTTTCTTTGATTTGGGGGTGAAATATGACCCAACCTATTCTTGACATGTCCCTTTAAATTCACCCATGCATTATCATAACTCCAAAAACTCGCCATGGGCACTCTATCTATAATTTACACCTACCTACACTACAACAGCACGTCTAACAGTAATATTAACAGAAAGGCAACTTGATAAACTCCTGCGTGAGTCATAGCTGATGTTAAACTCAGTTTCATATTCAAGCGTATATATTTCGTTTATATAGAATCATATCGTATATATTTATATATGGCATTTACAACAAAAAAAGGCTTTGAATGCTGCGCCTTACTCACCATCCATGCCAAAGAAATAAAAGCAAAATAGGAAAATAGTACACTTCCAATTTCAAAACAGTACCCAATCCCTTCGAGAGAAATAAGTTGTACTTCAGCAATCACTCCCTCTTAGCTCTTTCATAAGAACAGGAGCTTCCCTCCTTTGAAAAGAAAGGTAGAAAATTAGATAACTTCGGAGATCAAGAAACATGGGTAAACGGACAAAGATAAAAGAGAGAGAAAGAGGATTAGAAAAAAGAGGATCATAAGCAGGAATGAAGATAGTGTGGACATGTTAATTCTAACTTGCTGTCTGCCTCGCCTGAATACCGTCCTCTCAACACTTCACTGCTCAGCTGGCGCCAGCGCTAAATTTCTGACCTTAAAACAAACCACTTTAGGTCACTGAGGAAACTGGACCCTTATTTTATTTCTCAGTTTAATAACTGCAATTATCTTATGTAAATACATACTGTGGATTTTTTAGGATTAAAGCAATCCGGACATTTTTATATTAGTCATTTTAATTATATATCATATACATTGCAAAAAAAAAAAGAAGAAATTAATATTATATATATCTATCTATAATAGAACAAAGATTATCAGATACATTTTACAAGAAAATACCATTTCAGAGGTCTCCTACTTCAATGTTTAATATGTATTTGTTGTTTCTTCTTTGTATTCATAGTTATATAGTACAGCAAAAATTGTTGATCTGGAAATTATTTTGTATTAATATACCATTTGAGGTTAGAGAAGCCCTAACAAAATATAAAATTAAGAAGAATGAGGAAGAAAAACGAATGCATGATGGAGAGAGAGGCATATCTATAGTATTAAAACCTCAATCCAGCAGGACTCCCCAGCCTCTTTCCACTGCAGTCATGTCAGAAGAAGATTATTCCCAACCAGGAAGACAGAAGAGGGAAATTGAGGATAGAAAAGGTCTCACTTAATTATTGCGTTCTTCCTATTATATACATTGGGCACATCAATTCACACAAAGACACCAAGGGAAAAGAGCGCTTCCCGAGAGATCCAGATGAAAGGTTTGCATCCAGATTCAGAGTACCAATGGAGCGAGATTCATATGAGAGTGAAGTGAAACTTACATTAAGCTGCGCATTCCTGGTAACTCAACAGTAAAGCAGGTACTAGCAACGCCAAGTCCAGGGGTTTGATTCAGAGAGGATCTAAACTGACACATGTATATCTTGAAAGTTGGCGTAGATAATCATCTGTTTTACTCCTCCAAAAATGACATTCGCTGAAAATGTACTCAGCCATCCAATATTAGATGATTTGGCCTTTTCAGGGAAAAATTTTTGAAAAATGTAGCATTACATCACTTGCTCACCAAAGGATTCTCTGCAGTGAATGGGTGCCGTCAGAATGACATCACACTATCCACACTACTGGAATACAAACTTTGGTTGTAAGACACAAATACATCAAGATGTCCATAATCCATCATATTTCTTTCTTCACTGAAAGTCATTTTGTCTGAATCAGGAGAGAAATGTGCACCGATCAAGCACCGTTTAAAAGCGAAAAACAGTCCAAAACAGTTCTAAACAAATCGATCTGGAATATTGATGTGAGAGGACAACAAGGATGGATTTTCACATTATTATAGACTATAGACAAGTATTTTGGCCTGAAGCAATGGTTTAAATTTTAAAAATCTTAAAGTGCCCATTATGCCATTTCGAATATTGCCTTTCATGCAGTGTGTAATGTAGCTGTATGAGTATAAACGATCTGCAAAGTTGTAAAGCCGAAAGTGCACGATAAATAAAGTTACTGTCTTCCAAAATGAAGAATCGACTTTGTACAGCCTAAACGAGTCATTAGTAATTCGAATCCCACTTTCATGACGGCTACATGTCACGGGGTAACAGATTTGCATAATGCCCACCTATGTTCTATGTTGGCCGGCCGCAAACAACTTGACCCCGCCAACAAACACGTCATTTACTGATGACTGCTTCTCTAATCTCGGGGATTTTAACACGGGATTCACAAAACGCTTGCTCTTGAAAGATGGCTCAGTACTCAGTTTATTTGGACCAGCTGGCTTCACTGAATCACAACCTGTAAGCATGATAATTAATAGATGTTTATATTTTCTATCGAGTGTTCAAAATACAGAACTATGGCAATGGGTGTATCCTTTCCGACACGTGCTCTATGCGGTAGACCAATCACAACAGACTGGGCCATCTGACCAATCAGAGCAGAATAGGCTCACGGAAAGGAGGGGCTTAGAGAGACTGAATCTTAGAACTGCTCCGACCAAATCATTTGAGAATTGTGGGAAAATTAGGTGGCATTAAATTAATATTTTGAGAAAACTAAAGCTTTTTTTTTACCTTGCATGCATTTAATCCTATTGTAGGAGACTCCCAAAACATTATTAGGAACCTTAAAAATGGCATAATAGGGACACTTTAATGATGGATCTGTTTCTTACAAACCAGCTTTTCAATTCACAAGCTCTTAGCCCTTTCATTAAACCTTTATAAATGCAGTTCAGAGAGTCCTGTCAGTTGGATTTACAGCACGTAAATCATGTGGAGTACTTTGGATTATTGTGATGTTTTTATCAGCTGTTTGGACTCTCATTCTGACGGCACCCATTCACTGCAGAGGATCCATTGGTGAGCAGGTGATAATACTAGTAATGCTACATTTCTCCAAATCTGTTTTGATGAAGAAACAAACTCATCTGCATCTTGGATGGCCTGAGGGTAAGTATATTTTCAGCAAATTTTCATTTTTGGGGTAAACTATTCATTCAAAGTGAGATTCAGAGTGAGATGTGCAGTAAAATTCACATTGAGACTTGAACAACAAACACTAAACGGAACAGCAACACATTACACTGAAGATCACTGTACAGACACACACAGTTTAACAACACACCCATGTTCTTAAGCTCTATAATTACTATTATCATATTTCTAAATGATCACAAGCCCCTTATCAGCTCATTAACCCATCAGAAGTTATTCCAGAGACTCTCTGAGGAGACAAATTAACTACTGTAGAAATGTTTAGGATCACAGGGATTCCTCCATCATCCTCAGTCTGTTCTTTTTTCTGTAATAATATTCAAATCTCTCTTTATCATCAAGAGTTCAGTAGCAAATCAGCATAAATTATATCCTCCACAGAGAGAAGACAATTATTTTCAGCGCTTTTCTGAAAATGTTAAAATTATAGCAGTCTATAAGCTGGGATCTCAGGTACAACTGTATCAGATATTGTCTGTCAATATGACTAAGTCTTTGTGTCTCTATCTCGGGCTTTTCATTTAAAGAAATTAATACTTTTCTTCAGTAAGATGCATTAAATTACACAAAAGTATGATAAACCAGTTAAATTTGACAAAAGATTTCTTTTTTGAAATAAATGGAGTGTTTTTATTTTCTCATTAGAAAGAATCCTGAAAAAAAGTATCATATTTCCCCACAATATTAAGCAACATAACGGTTTTTAACATTGATAATATAGAAATGTTTCTTGAGCATATTAGAATAATTTCTGAAGAAACATGTGACACTGAAAACTGGACTAATGATGCTGAAAATTCATCTTTCCCTTCTAGGAACTCGGCTCTGCGTCCTCGAGCAGACCTATGGGACTGCCGCAAGCCTGACCCGTGTCTGAAAGCACGTTTGAAAACACTCCAATCTCATGGCCCACGTAGGCCCGTTGCATCAGGCGGGCCCCGGAATATTAGGACACCTGCCGACCAGTTTCATTTAAATTAAATTTATATTTTTATTTAGTAAGGATGCATTAAATTAAACAAAAATGATGGTAAAACATTTATCAACTTTTTTATCAACATCAACTTTTGTTGTCTTCAGGAGCTGTTTGTTTGACAGTGCGTGTGAAAGCGGTATGGAGAAACCAAGGCAAGTGAGCATTTTAGAAAGTGTGTGCCTCCGTGTCCAAGGTTTCTGACACTTGAGGACACACACAATCTATGCGTTATATGTCTTTGTGAGGAACACACTCTTTCGGTGCTAGAGGGCTCTGAATGTGCTCATTGTGAGAATTTCAAATAAGAAAGCTCCATTCGTGTTTGTCCCTCTTCTCGAGAGATGAGTAACAAGCATTTGCGTCTCGCGGTTCGGGTCCCGTTGTTGCCAAGGCACGGTGAAGACTCGGATCGCGGGATTCGCGGGTTCGTCTTGCAGAAAAAGTGTTGAGAAGATATGACTTCCGAAGCTTCTGCTGTGAGCTTGGGCGCTCGGCGGGATCCAGACTAGGGCTGGGACAATAAATCGATGCATCACGATTCAGGATTGATTCTAGATTTTTCGAATGCATCGTGATTCTCCTCTCGATCGATTCTGAGCTTAGTTTTTTAACCATAGTGCTCTCTAGGACATTTTTTAACTGCACTCTCAAATGCTCATGAAGAAGAGTGCTTGTGCTTTCGGCTGAGTAATGTAAGTGGTTAATTGTACTTGCACATCGGCTTTTATGATGTGAGATTAATGTAAACACAGCCCACTGTGAACATCCTTGTAATTCGCTTCAACCTTTTCGAACTTTATGAATGATTATTTTAGGTTCAAGTGGTGCGTGTGTAAATGAACTGGAAGCAGGCAGAATACGGCTGTTTCTAAAGCACGCAGATCCATCTGCTGTTAAAAATTAAGCTCAGAATCGATTCAAGAGAGAAACGCGATGCCTTTGTAAAATCTCAGGATCGATACAGAATCATTTCTCGATTCGCGATGCTTCGATTTATGACTCCATCCTCATCCGACGCTCTTTCATCTGGGTTAGCGTATCCTGCGGAGAGCGCTATATTGGGCTCACTAGTGAGAGTGCTACGGGATGTGGATGGCAATTGGCGATGCTAGTGTGGAGCACTGAATCCCCAACCTAACTCCACGCCGCATACGGTGAAATGCGGGAGTAATGGTTTACCGCCACTAAGAGGCTGATTTATTAGAAGCGCGCCCGTGCAGATTACACGAGCACTTTCTAGGCCATCATGACCTCCCCCCCCCAGGATTCTCGTCTCCCTTTCCTCCAAACCACCCACACGGATTAGTGAGATTGTGGGACATTCCATATTCAGCTCCGGCATGTTTTTTCCAGGGTATGCATATTACCCTTATCTTAGGGTACTGAATGAGGCGTGGATAACGCGTAGATGTTCTAACTGTGGAGGAAATGCTGAAGGCTTTCCATCATGCTCACTGTGTACCCATAGATATGATAGTAGTTCCCCCTTCGACCACTCCAGCATTAGACACCTAGATATATCTATTGTAGATACGTCCCACCTCCATCTCAATAATAGGATCTCACTATCATTTATGATTGTACTGCATAATGGACAGCTTTTCCGTTGTGTAGTGTAGACGGAGATCGTTTCTGAAATGCAGTGAAAATGCCAGTGTAGACGAGGATCGTTTTCATTTTAAAATGCCGTTTTAAAACGAAAACGCACTAGTCTGAACAGGGCCTCAATCACTGATCTACATACAATGATTATATTATAGATCAGTGGCCTCAATCAGTCCGTTGTTTCATGAAGATATTTTATATAGCATAATTTCACAAAGCTAAAATCAAACCTTTTTTTTTTGCTTTAATCCTGCAATTATACACAATGTTCAAATGTCATCAGATGTTTTTGTTTAAGGCCAGTTTGCTTGTTATGGAGCAAATAACCAATAAATAAATTTGCTTAAAAAATAAAAAAACATCAACCAGTATCAGTATCGGCCAATATGCTAGATTTTTTTAAATAAACATAAACAAACAAATAAATTAATGAATGGATGAATAGATGAATGGATGAATGGATCTAAGCTAGTTTCTATGTTAGATTGATAAATGAGGCCCAGTATGTGTCACTTACTATCTTTTTCTATGTACAACTATGTCCAATTTTACTTGCCAGGAAGAAATAATGCTTAAAATCCTAAAATGACTTTGAAAATGATGAGAAGAACATAACAGCTCTAATAATTTATGAATTATAAAATGCTTGTATAAGCTTCACAATTGTGTTTTTAAATCCTCCAAAAATTGGCCCCATTGGCTACCATTGTAACCACCTCACCATAACATACATTCATACATTTTAAGAAAATTAGGGATGTGAAAAATTACTTACATTTACATACTTTTTGTGGTAAATCAACATTACGCCATATATTCAGTTGACTAAGCTTGTATCGGACCTGGAATATACTTTTTAAGTCACAACTAAAATGTTTAAATGTCACTTAATTAAATACAGAATATGAAGCCACATCTGCCACAGAGTCTTATTGAAGCGTAACACTAGATTGGAGTCTATGGGAATATTGATGATAAAGAAACAGATAATAACACTGATACACTGACAAACATGACTCTATAGGCCTCTTATACAGTACATGACTCTCTTATACACAGCAGCAGCTCTGTCCTTTAGCTCTCCGGCCGTTGCTACTTCCTGGCAGTGTTGTAATGTTTCACGGACTGTGAGAGTAACAATTAAATAATGCTAATGCATTGCTTTTGCCCTCCAAACACTGCTGCCTCTCGCTGGGTTTTAGGATTGTGCTGCAGTGGCCTATAATGCTGTGAAAAATGGCTTTCCATCACAAGTTAATCTAAACATAGAGGCTTACATAAGACAGAGCAGCACTTGAAGATCTTTTGCCGCAAAGCCAAGGACTTACTGCTATTCGAAAAGAGAATAAGGACATTATTCAAACAAATCAGCAATGGAAATCATGCAAATGTATTCATGTTTGCATTTGCACGTTGAGCACTAAGATTAATAGACACAGAAGTATCTGCTTTCTTTTTGAAGCAAAGCATGAAAACAAGAGAATGTATTATGGTGCATCTGATGATGATTCATGGCATTTGGCTTTTTGTGTTGCATGCAGCCGAGTCAGTTTGTGAAAAGAGCACAGTTTGTGCCTGCTACATTTAAAGAAGCACACAAAACAAAGCAAATGTCTGCAAATTGAATATCTAAATTATTAACTTAGGCTGTCAAATGAATTACAGAATTTGTCAATTAATCATTGCAATTAGTTCAATTTATAAATATTTGCTGACGGGTGGGGGGGGGTATGTATCAGGGGCATGATTAATGGTGTTTAATGCTTTTTTTGATGCTTTTTTTATTAATATAATTATTTGAAACAATCATTACATCTGAAACAACAAACAAATATTTTTATAGGATTATGTGCATATTCCAGCCATAACTTCATCTAAAAATGAATACTAAAACTTTTTTTTTTTAGTAGATTTTTAGATACTTCAAATTTGCAACACAATTTAAATTTGTTTAAATTTGTCGCTTTGATTTTCTCACAGATTTAGTATAAAACATGGCTTGGAAAAAAATGCATATGTTTTATATAGAATCTGAAATTAGTACTTTATTCTTGTTGTTGTTGTTGTTGTTATGAAAACATTATTTTTCAAGACAATGAACACTTTTGAAAACGTTTTTTTCTATTTCACATTGATTTGAAATTATCAGCAATAATCTGCCAGATGTTTTCTTTAAAAAGAGATTGTGTGTTATATATTATGTGTTTATATAATATCCAACTCTTTTACCAAATAACTCACTTTTTAATCAACTATTTATTTATTTAACCTTATTTTTTGATTATAGATAAACTGAAGCCATTTTAATTCACCTAGGTGCATTGCAAGTATAAAATACACCATAAATGAAATTATTTATTTAGCTTAAAAATGGAAAGACATTATTTCTTAGACTTAGACTCATGACCATTACTCAGAAGGAATCTGTCAGGAATTTTCAGGTCATTTTGGACACAAGACAGCAAAACTTTCAGCCAATCCCAGAGGCCTGTTCCCGGAGAGAAGCTCTTGTGCAGCGCTGTATGGTAAACATCTGGAGATACGGCCCTAAAGCGAAGGTCAGGCCAAACTTAACAAAGAGCAAACCGTTGCTGAGCAACAGCAGGGAGCGACAGCGCTGCTCTTCAGAGTGCTGTTCCACAGCAAACACAGACAGACTGAAAATCCTACCTGCTCTCGCTTTACCTCAGTGTAATACCCCAGTCGCTACGGTAAACCTGAAAAGGATACGACCAGGCACGACCGGCTTTCGGAGATGTGAAGGAACGAGCTGATTCATGCTCCAGTGTAAGTCAGCAAGCGTTCGCTCTCCCAGAATGCCCCGGGGCACAGGTCTGTCCCGTTTGTGAATGCGGTAGCCAGCGGCTCTGAAGGCATTGCAGTGCAAACATCTACACATCACGTTGTGTCCTGCTCCTTTAGACCTGCAGAGGATGTTCTTTTTCATGCTAGTCCATGTCATCGCATTGGATTAAAGCGTACTGACTTTGCTTACATAATCGGAGCTCGTGCACCTCAGTCTTTGAGCATGATTTTGGCAATATTCACTCAAAAACTGAGGAGCGTAAAATCAACCAGCTCCAAAAAGAAACACAAAACCACTGCTATATGTGAGCCTGCAGCACAAAAGCAGTGTTAAGTCGCTGGGGGATATTTGTAGCAATAGCCAACAATACATTGTATGGGTCACAATTATACATTTCTCTTTTACAATCTAGCAGCACAGATGAGTTCAGACGTGCGTTTGTTGGGCGTGAAATAATAATTTAATTAAACTGACTGACTATAGTTTCGCGTTCATTTGTTAATGTTTTAGTAATTTTGTTGTGTTTTTGTCTTTTTTATTAGTTTTTGTTGTTTTTAAATATCTATATTAGTTATTAGATTTTATTTTAGTTGTAGTTATTTTAATAAAGCAAGTTAAACGAAATGAAAATGAGAAACGTTGCCTTGGAAACTAGCACATTTTGTGTTTTATTTCATTTCAAGTAATGTTTTTTTATGGTTTTAGTTTTAACTTTAATAACCCTGTCTGGCCCCAAGTGTTTTATTTTTCTGAAAAATGTATCAAAATGAAGTGAGTTTATGCTTAAAACCTGATGATGAGTTCAGCAAAATAAGCTCATTTTGAATGAAGTAGATTTTTCTGAGCCCACCGGCAGATGTTTATTCTTGTTTGAATGATAAACTCACTTCATTTTGATCAATATTTCAGAAAACAAGACATTTTGCCTCTCAAGTAAATGTATCTTGATTTAAGATCACTCTTAATTGTCATTTAGAAAGCCATTGTCTCTAAACCTGCTTTGAAACAGTATTATCATGAAAAGTGATTTGAAATTGATGTTTGGATATCGTACTGAGTTAATATATTTCTTTTTTTTTTTAATTTGTATTAAATTTAGATTTTTTCATGATTTATGCGGAAAATCATAAAAAAAGCATCAGTTGTGTCAGAAAAATCAACTTAATTCAAAGGGAAAACAAGATTATTTCTCTGACCGCACTCACAGATATTTGTTCATGTTTTAAGCATAGATTCACTTCAGTTTTTCAGTAAACAAGGCAGGAATTAAAGTGTTCCGTCAGTTCATAAAGACAGTCACTTGATTCATTCCTGAATGATTCAGCCGTTCGTACGAATCAATTGAATGAATGATTCAGATATAAAATCAGTGACTTGCCGCCAACTGTTGGCGGATTTAGTTTCATTTTTAGCATTTTTGTTTTCCCTTAATAAGTAGAATAAGACAAATAAGTTACCAATCATGTGAAATTAGTATTAATAAATTAATTTGTACTACAGGAGGTGGCACAGAAGAACACAAAAGTAGCTTGTAGGTACATTTTCAGACGTTTAATGAGGCTCAGAGGTCGCATTAGTGCAATTAAATTAATGTGGAGATTGTTTTAAATATAAAATGTTGAATACAGAAATATTACATGATTTACTGAAATTATAGGCTAAAAATGAAACTAAATCTGCCAGCAGGTGGTGGCAAGTTACTGATTTTATCACTGAATCATTCATCCAATTGATTCGTTCGAACAGCTTGCGATCATATCATGAGGTTATCAGTGTACTGTGTGGAACACTTTATCACTGCATTTGCTTCTCAGTAAGTGTGTTGATTAAGCATCTTCAGACGTTTGCATCAGACAGAGATGATGTGTTTGTGACTGTACTGTCTCTCAGCCGAGGATCTGTGCACAGAGGAGCCGGCGGCGCTAAAGCAGACGTGATCTTCACCGTCGCAGACGAGGACTTCATGCAGCTGCTGACGGGCAAACTCTCACACGAGCGTCGTGCTTCAGCCCTGTTATTCACACTCCTCCTGCTCCGTGTCTGTCCCGCAGGCGTTTTTCTCCGGCAAGCTGAAAGTCAAAGGGAACATCACGTTGAGCCAGAAGCTGGAGGCCGTGCTGAAGGACTACGCCAAACTCTGAAGGCCCTAGATCGTGAAGGAGTCACACATCTAGCTGCATTAATCATTCGTTTCCAATAATGCTCAATGCACTGATGCTTACAACAAAACACCACATCACCATTAATAAAAACCCAGCAAAGAAATAAAGATCTTGCATTGAGTCATTTATTTTCTCGTTACAGTCATGTAC
>JADLZN010005632.1:0-30000 GCA_018155175.1 Sinocyclocheilus anophthalmus
AAGCGCCGCTGGAAAAAGCTATCACACAGGACTTGAAAAGAGAACTTTTTCACACAAAGTCACTCTTAAAACAAAATATGTGGAACTAAATGAGAGAGACAACACATCTAAGGCCTTACAAGGCCAGCTGCATACAGACAGAGCTGAGGTCCAAACCCTGACTCGGCAATTAGAAAGGAGCTTGACTTGGTACAGAAAGAATTTAAACAGTCCTAACGGAAGCACCAAGACACGACCGGCTTCACAGCCACGTCGCCACAGCAAGTGCAAGCACCTCACCATGCGACACTGATGCACATGCTACGATAAGGGGGGGTTCGGGGACATAGGGGAAAGGGAGATTAGTAGGAACGCTGGTACTGTACAATGAACGCTTCTGCTTGGACTTCACAAGTCAGCTCCTGAATGAAGAACCTCTGGACAGAGCTGCAGAGGGCACGAAAGACTTCCGGAATTGTTACATCTTCACAAGTCAGTCCACTGAAAAAGTCTGCAGCTGCAAGCACAAAATAAGAAATAGAATCTAGTTTCAGTCGCGAACCGAGAGCATAAACGCACACAGGTGAATTCAGTGCGTCAACAAATGAACTGAAATGCTTGCATGTAACACAAGGGCGAACAGGAAGGGAATAAACAACGAAAACAGAAGCTTCCCCCTGGCCACAGCAGGCCCACACCTGCAGGAGCAGCGAACGTTTGCAACCGGGCGAGGGGGGGGGACGACGAGCCTACTGTTCACACCGTCACCAATCAGCTAGCCACAGGGGGCCTAGGTGGGCAAGACCTTTCCAGTAGTGATCACTGCACGAGCATACAGTGCACCGTATGTGGACCCCCACGAGAGCACCGAAACGAGCTGGCCAGAGAAATACACATCTGGCAACTCACATACATTCTCAGACCCAGAGATTGAAGCACGCGGAAGGACCAATGTTCTAGGTGATCAGCAATGTGCCCCAGACGCCAAGCAGGGCGGCCGCTGAAATCCCGCATGCATTAGCTACACTGACATGTGACATAATTTAGTAGGTCCAAAAGCTCACTCGATTAGCCCTGGGACGGGCAGGACCGAAAACCAGCTGCAAGAAAGTCATCTTAGGCATAGGGGCCTTGCCGCACAATTGCCTAAATCAACAGGGCTGCGTTAACCGGGATACAGGAAGGCCTTTAACAAAGCACAGGCTCCACATAAAGGTTTTGTCAAAACCCACTGAGTCGAGAACTTCACACTCAGAATCCAAAGCGGGACGGACCCGAATAGTGACACCAGGCTATTGACACAAATGTGAAAACACACTTCTACCGACAAGCCCTATAGCCAGAAGAGGACAGAGCCACTCACCATGAAACAGACCCAGGTTCCAGGACCAACACTGGGAACCAGGCATCCTCTCCTGCACAACACGGGTTAGTCACAACAGCCAGACGAGCCACCCAAACATCATCCTTCCTACCAACGGAGGTTACACAAGGACAGCTGGGCACGCCTACTTTTGGGTTACAGGAGCTGCTGACACTCGAAAAAGAGCTCCTTGAACAAAACTCAAATAAGGAATACTGAGAAGTTGGAAGAAAACTCTGACTCCTTGCCGCTGACATCACCGCATGTAGGGCCCCTCATAGGGCGAGAATCCACATTGAAATTCCTGGTTCCGACCCACTCTGTGAGGAGCAGCCAGAGCACACGTTGGGATGGAGTCCAACGGGGCCACAGGGCACCCGCAACAGGATAAAGACTTCTAGCGACACACACAATCTCAGGGGCAAGCTCAAGGTCCAGCCTCGGGTGCACACCAGACTAAGAGCCAAGTGAGCACCGGCAAAACAATCTAGAAATTTAGTGACGCTTGAGCAAAAGCAGGAGAGCTCACACACCACCGCCAGCGTGGTCCTGACATCCATCACTAGGTCAGTCAGAACTTCTATACACAGCGATAGAATATCATAAGCAGTTCTCCGGGCAATATCCCTGAACCACCCTGCACTCTCACAGTGGAGAGGTCTAATTCCAGCTGTCCCACATCATGGGTCTCCAGATTGCATTTTTTTTTTTGTTTACTGGCTAACAACATCAACAAAAAAAACATTCTACCCGGACTAACTCACTTCAGGATTACAGGTGACACAGCCTTGATACCTGCTGCATAAGCTCGAGGACCCATACCTTGCTACAGCTTACATCACCACAGCACCCCACCTGACAGCATCCAACACGGCACCAACAGCAAAAAACCACCACTGGCTCCCAGCCATGAGTGCCAGGTGTGTGTTCGATTGTTCCGCACCCTGGAGATCGCTCGTTGTTGTCTATTCTACGGACAACAACGTTCGAAAGGTGGGAATTTGTAGCGTCTGGACCAATCAATCACACAATATATATTTTGTTAGCTAGCTTTAACAAATACTCTGTAACACCCCAGGACGGCGAACAGGACCCTGGTTTCATGGTAACCCGATACTTTTACAACCTTGTGGAATGCGAGCCGTCTCTCATTCTGCTTTCTCCAGAAACAAGGGGTACAAATGCACAGTATAAATTGACTTTTCTACTAATTAATTCATAGTAAAACCTTTTCTTTGAATGAACACACTTTTTCTTCAGGCCATTGTGTGTATTATTGATGTTTTGTATTAATCTGTTGTATTATAAACTATTTTTATCCATGCTTACGATAAACCACTCATTCAAATAACCTTACATATACCGTGTTTAGTAAATATGAATTCGCCTTCTGATGATCTAAAAAAGAATGTATATTATTTGTTGGTACGTAGGGGGCGAAGCAGCGAATTTATTAGTGTCTGAGAACACTTTAGAAGATTTTCAAACACAGTTCCAGATACTAAGAGGGAATGTGTCCACACCAAAGAGCATAAACCCACAGATTCAAACGCCCACTGGGATTCCGGCTTTTCTCATTGGAAGCCCATCTTGAGAGTGGGACGGGGATTCTCTCTGACCTTAAAAGTTGACACACCATATGTGACCGTCCTGTGGTGGTTCGTGCGAATGCTAAGATGACGATGTGAAACGCTCCAGGATACAAAGCTATGGTGGCCAGGCTCGGCCTAGTCCTTTTCATTCATCAAGGGATTCTGACTCAAACTAGCTCTTTCTCATCAACCAACTTCAGCAAGAGCTTGGGGCCTTAAGATTGCATCAGGAATCTTGTTCAGACATACGCAAGTATCAAACTTAGGCGATTTAATTGATGCATTAAGTATCAGTAACACCTTTTTACAAGGTGTGTTTGAGATAAGAATCTGACGTTTTCCCTCAGGCTTCGATCGGACCTCGCTTCAGTGTCCGGTATTTATATGAAAGGCAAAAATGGTTCCATAGAAATGTCATTCATTACTGGTCTTCTTGCTTTAGTGCTAAACTTGAAACCCTTTTCCCTTGCTATATCCAACTGTCATGTGTGTGTGTGTGTGTTTGTATGTGTATGTTAGACCAGTTTATGGGTTTATGTAGTATGTTAGACTAGTTTAAGGTTTATGTAGTTAATAAAACCTTATTGACACACTTGATGTGCGCTTCATGTTACTGATACCCGGAGATCACTGGTATCATGCAGATTTTACGTTACAAACTTTATATGTGAATGTATCAGTAAGAAAGTTATTCACACTTACCAGGAAATTTACGTTCGTTAGACATTGACACGACGGTGCTGACCCTGGCTACTGTGGTCAGCAAATATCTCAGCGGATCAAAATATGAATAGGTAATCATAAAGTTATGGCTTTCAATCTATCATTTTTCCCCACCGTAGCTAATTGCGAAGCAGTGTAATCCTTTAATTTTTAATATTTGGCACATTTGTGTGCTGCTGCGCGTCCCTGTGTGTGTAATAAGCAGAGTTGTGGACCCGCCTATAGGCGCATATTACCAATGTGCTCTTTAAATAACAAAAAATAAATAATAAAAAAAATTGACCTTTAGACCAGGTCAATGGCGCAGTCTATTTCAGTTGTTCAAAATAGCAACGTGCCAACTATGCGCCTGAACACGCCTCGTTTTCAGACAGCACACCCATGGGCGCACAAATCAGCGCAAATGCATTTGCTATTTAAATAACGTGGTGCAGGATGTGAAGATGATAACTGCGGCGGGCTGAAACTAGCAAGAAACACTTGCGTCACGCCTGGCGCCGCTTTTCACCGGCCGCTGGGTGTATGATAGGGCCCAAAGAGACACAAACCCTCAAACCATTGCCTTTACAAAATTGAGTTAGCTAGACTGTTTACAAAAGCGCAAATATAGAAGTCCCATGACTGCATGCATCCCCAGGCGCTAGCTCTGAACATCCACGAATTCAAGTAAAAGATAAATTATACATACACTTTGATTGAATCAACAAAGCCTGAGGAAAAGGTAGAATAACCCCAAAGTTTATCTCACTTTTCCACAGCAGCTACCTTGCAGAATAAGACAGAATATTGAGCGTTGCACACATATTGCACTAGAAAAAGGCAGCAACCTGAGATTTGGATCTGAACTTGCTTGTGATTCAGTACATTCAAAATTTAAGACTGATTTAACATTACATCATTTCAGATGATGGTGGTTTAAAGATGTCTTCAGTGGTGAAAGCCAGCTTTCCAAGGTTATCATATTCATATTCACGGGTATGGAAGTACCTTTGCACGAGGGTTGTACCAACCGTGATTGACCAAGCACATGCCAGATGGAGAAACTTTGTTCAAGAAAGATCTTTTAAATGGTAAATTTATTTATATATATAGATATAATTCACGAGTGAAATGTGCCCATGTTGAAATAATATTTCAGGTTCAGTACAAGTAAATAAAAAGTTAATTGATAAATAAATAAATAAATAAATGTCCAGTACATATTGACACAGCAGGGTGGATATGTCATTAAATAATGCTATGAATCTGTATTAAATAAGTCTTTTAAAAATAAACATAAGAGGGAAATGTTTATGACTAATACTGCAAGTCATGTAATTTAGGGCATAATATTTGAATGCACAGGTAGCACCAGTGTAAGGGGGGGACTGGAGTTTAAGAGACATAAACTAATTTAATGGATTTACACATTTAGACCCAAACAAGAACCTGCGTAATCTGGAAATGTGTGTGGTGGATGTACACGTCAGAAAGAATTTCCACACAGATTTCACACTGGATTGAGGTTTACTGAACTTTGAACACAGAAATCAGTGATGTTAACCAACAGAACTTCTTTGCCCACACAGAAGAGTTAATGCAAGTGTACTTATTTACACTTCACATAATATCAAATAAGGTAACTGTGTTAAATAATATAATTAATTAATCTTATTTATTATAAATACAAAAAACGCAAACACTTGAATTCTCATTACGTCCCATTGGAATTTACTATTTTAACATAATTGTCAGTCCTAATTTTTTTAATATATAATGTTTTTTTAAAGTTGTCCTTTTTTAGCAATTTTAAACAGAATTATAGGCCAACTCATTTGCTCTAAATTTAGCTGATCCCAAGCCCAGATTTATGCATCCCACATTGAAGAATAAACATATAAAAACGGCCTCAGCACAGAGGTGCACCATTCCTATGCTTGGTGCAGGCAGGTCTCAAACAAGTAACATATAATACTGCGTGTTAACATAACACGTTTAATAACGGGCCCTCCAGACCATTTCATCTCTGACCGAACTCTTATTCTACGGCAGTCATCTGGCTGAATAGAACTTTAATGGCAAATGCCAACCTTTTGAGGATTATGACTGCAAATTCTCCTTCTGGCTAATTAAGATGGGTACCAGTTAGACACGAGAGCATGAGACAGTTTTATGTCTTATGACCTTTTTAAAAAATTAGGAAGTATTTCACCCGAAAATAAAAGGATTCTGTCATCATTTGCTCACCCTAATGCGTTCTCTAAGACACTGAAGAGACTTATTTAAATGAATAAATAAATAAATAAAAATGGCAACATAACTTATTAAACAAAGCAGAGTGTATAGTTTTGCCTACTTTTTTAAAAGTAATTAAAAAGTAAAAGTAGATTAAAAGTTTTTTATATTGGTCTAATCGAGAAAAAAATAAAAAAAATAATTCAGTTTGTCAAGCAAATAACACTCACCTAGAAAAAAAATAAATACATTCATAAAATAAATAATTACACATACTAGCTAGCTTTATTTTATTTATTTTTTTAAATATAACAGAACAGTACATGACAGAAAAAATAGACTGACAAAAAAAAATCTACTTGGGTAATTTAGCTTTTGTTTATAATGAAATGAAATTGTAAGTAAGTAAATAAATAGATACATAAAATAAATAAATACATATTTGACATTAAGTGGCATTTTGGCTTGTGCTTAAAGAAAATATATTGATTGTATGTATGGTCTTTCTAATAAATAATAATGTGCATGTTTGGTAACACTTTAAGGTCAAAATCTCGCCATTAACAAACCATTAACTATGAGTTTTGCCTTAATAATTTGCTGCTTATTAATAGTTAGTAAGGTAGCTGATAAGTTTAGGTATTGGGTAGGATTAGGGATGTAGAATATGGTCATGCAGAATATCTGCTTTATAAGCACTTATAAATAGCCAATATGTTAATAATAGCATGCTAATAAGCAACTAGTTAATAGTTAGAGTTGGTCCCTGTACTAAAGTGGTACTGAATGTTTTTGTCTTTGAGAAAATAAATGCATTTGGTTAATATTAATTAAATCAAAAACGTTAGGTTTGAATCAAACCATAAATATAATTTGAGAAAACTAATACATTTGGCTGTAACAATTATAGAGTATTACTTTTAAGAATGTTTTATTAACAAGTGCCTCACTTGTTATTTATGAAAGATGATTCCACTAACCTTGTGAATTTTTGCCAATACAGACATTAGTTTCTCCAAGATGTTCCATAAAACCAGCCAATCAGATTAAACCCTACATTATCAACCATTACTTGCCACTTTTGTGTGGTGTATGCATCAGACGGTCAGTAAAGGACCATGGGTGGGAATGCCATCTGAGGCTGAGGCAGCATGACATTTCCTCATTTACATTCGAATGGCATTTTCTGGGGACAAACTCACAGCTTTAAAGAACAAATCATTAAAATGTTCCTCTCAGAAGCTTCCTTCATTAGCCGAATTGGTGTTCAAGGGTGCAATAAACAGCGAGAGGAATAATGATATCTGTCTTATTACCTTGTACAAAAAGACAGCAGAATGCTAATATTACAAGTCACAAACTCTAAAAGTGCAGATTGCATAGAGATCTGTAAGACTGACACACGGATCATGTCTTGATTAGCTCAGGAGGCGCCGTTCTCATTGCATTCTATTTCAAATGATCCTTCTTGGATCTTGCAAGGGAGTTCAGTTTCCAAATGAATTCTAGAAGGCAATCCATAATTGCATTGTGATTATTAGAGTGTAACTGCCACTGCGGTTGGATAATGTGCTTGATTTGTCTTGTGTATAGCAAACAAAACAGTGTGATTCCATTAGGGTCTTCCCATAAGGCCACAGAGTACAGAACTATAATTCTCAATGTCGGGAAATGATGCCATACCTGAAACGTGATATGCTGATTGCAGAAGATGGGGAACAAAATATTTAAAAGTTTTCAATTGACTATACATGGCACATTCACTTAATATATGTTTCTAATAATGTGATTTAATCTAAGCATAAACATTTGTGAGACTTATTTTATCAGAACAGTTCTGATGTTAAATGTTAATCTTTTTTTTGTCACTGATCATAGTATGGAAGCCAGTTTCCATCACTGAATAAAAAATAAAAAAGGTAATTGCAACTTCTTGTCTCTCGCGACTTTTTTCTCACAATTCTGAGTTTCTTCTCAGAATTGCATCATATAAACTTGCAATTGTGAGAAGAAAAAACTGAGTTGTGAGATTTAAACGTGTAATTCTGAGAAAAAGACACAATTGCAAGATATTAACTCACAATATAGACTTTTTTCTCAGAATTGCGACTGACATCTATCGCGCAATCCTGACTTCTTTCCTTGCAATTGTGAGTTTATATCTCACAATTCTATGAAGAAAGTGATAATTGCAAGGTAAATATCACACAACTGACCCTTCGCAAAGACCCCCCCAGTTACTATTATACATCATGTTCTCACGCGGGGAAAAATACATTGCGGAGCAAAGAGAACAATGACAAAGCATTGACAGACAAGACAGAGCAGGTTACTTCTGGTATGAAACAAAGTCTTCACTTTCAAATTTTGCGAAATTTAAGAAATTCAAACAATAAATAGCGTTTTGTGGCTCTTTAATCTGTCATAACAGATCGCTGTGTGAAGATCATCTCTTCATATTTACTTGAAGCAGGAAATAAACATGAATGAACCTCAGAAAAGGTATTTATTCAACACGGAAATACGTCAGTACAGACCATTTTTATAGTTTAAGTTTGCTGTAGTTAATCTACCCTGCTGTCTGATTTGTTTGTCAGACAAAATGACGGATTCGGCGTTATGATTGGTCAGATTGCCTGTCAATCAAGCTCCCTGTGAAGGGTAAATTCTGACTTATTTTCTTGCAATTGCGAGTTTATATCCCGCAATTCTGAGAAGAAAGTCAGAATTGCAACTTTATATCACACAATTGACCCTTTGTATGGAGTTTGATTGACAGGTGATCTGACAAATCATAACGCCGAGTCTGGCATGTTGTTCATCAAACAAACCAGACAGGAGAGTAGATAAACATCGGTGGACTTGAACTTAAAAAATGGTGTGTATTGATGTCTTTCCACAGTTGAAAAAAAGATCGTTTCTGATGTTCATTCATGTTCATTTTGAGCTATAATTAGTAAAGATGAAAGATGATCGGTCATGGCCACTTGAACCGGAGGCGCTTAGAGCGATCTGGCCGGCACAGGTATTTATTGGATTAAATGTCTTTAAAAAATGACAAAATTGAAGCCAAAGACTTTGTTTCATACCAAAAGTAACCTACTGTCAGGATTAAGGACTGTCTGTGTCATGTTTTGCCCCTGTTTCTGTTCCCTTATTTGGTCATGTTCCTGTCCTCGTTTTGTTAATTAGTTTGATTAGTCATCCAATACACCTGTGTTTCCCCAATCATCTCCTGTATTTAACTGCGTCTGTTGTCGGGTGACCGCCTCGTTCCGTCATAGTCTGTGCAGTCTGTCTCTGTTGGTTCTACTTGTTATGTTCATGTGTTTCCTGCCGTTCCCAGTGTTGGATGTACCCTGAGTTTTCTTTATTGAAGACTGTTTAGTTTATTCCTCGCCGCCATCGTTCCTCGCCATCACAGATTGTGACACCTACTCTGTCTTGGCTGCGATGTATTTTTCACTGCGTGAGAACATGGCTTGCCAGATGTAGCAACAGTAACTACAGGGTGCAGGTTTTTGTGAAGGGTCAGTTCTGAGGAAAAAGTTAGAATTGCGAGGGGAAAAAAAGTTAGAATTGTGAGATAAAAACTCGCAATTACATAATTGTATTTTTTATTCAGTGGCAGAAATGGGCTTCCATATTATAGTGATCTATGACACAGATTAAAAGTTTATGGACTGTTCTCCCAAAAATATAATTTACCTGATGCTCCGTTTACCATATTTTATGTGCTGTGTATGTGTGTTGATCAGTGCTCATGTGCATAAAAGCCCAAATGAATTTTGTATTGTATAACGCCATTGTGTCTCTTCAGAAGTCTTGGATTTAACTGTTTGATTAATATGGATTACTTTTACAGAGCCTTTATGAACCTTTTTAAGCATCAAACTTTTGTTTGCATAGACTTTCAATGTAGGGTCAGAAATCTCATTAAAGCATAATAATATATTGGATGATGCATGTTAAACTCATATTTACATTGTTCTAAAGGCGGTATCTTTTCTCATCTACCCTACTCTATTTTTATAGAAAAAACGAGTAGAGAACAAATGAAAGGAAATAGTATTCTCTCCTAACCTGCCAGCCCATTATGCACAAGTTCAACACCTCCAGACAGAGTTAATTACACTTTTATAGTCAAGTTAATTTTGGGGACTGCATATTCTTGTCTACATTTAAAAAGTGCTTTTGTATTGCTGCTGTTAGGTCAGACAGTCACTGTTATTTTCTCTCATACTGGTGATTTTCCTGTGCCCACGATTTCCATTTAGGCCCAACCATTTCTGGTGGCCATGGCAACTGGCTTGTTGTGTGATCTCGGCTAATTGTAGATGGTTGCCTTGATAGTTTGGAAACCATAACCCATTCCCTGTCATTGGGGAACAGGAGGAAATATGGATGAATGTGGGAGATCAGAAAGTAGTTGAATATAGCTTTGGCGAGGTGAAACTAAGAAAACTGTAGACACAGGCAATCACACAGAAACAAAATATGAAATCTGTCCGTGATTTTCAATGATACATCCATTACATGCTAGTGGTCAAAAGTGTGGAATAATTTTAAAACATTTTGTTTTATGTTTTTGAAAGAAGTCTGCTATGCTCACCAAAGCTGCATATTTTAAAGTACAATAAAATACAAATACTGTGAAATATTTGTACAATTTAAAATAAGTGTTTTCTATCTGAATATGTTTTCAAATGTATTTTATTCCTGTGATTTTTAAAGCTGAATTTTCAACATCGTCACTCAAGTCTTCAGTGTCACATTATCCTTCAGAAATCATTCTAATATACTGATCTGGTGCTCAATTATCATAATTTATCAATTATTAACAATGATTCTCAATTGATTATCAATGTTTTGCCTCTTAATATGTTTTATGGAAACCGTAAACACATTTTTCTCAAGATTCTTTGATTGAATAGCTAGTTCAACAGAACAGCATTGTATTCTTAAAAATATATTATATATTATATATATATGTTTGATAAACATTCACATTTCTTTGTTGTAAATTTTGATCAAATCATATTATTTTTGTTTTTAAAAAATCTTACTTAGCCTGATATATTTGAACAGTGTGTCACAGTTCCCACAAAACTATGAAGCAGCAAAACTTATTTCAACATTGATGATAATTTATTTAGCAGTATATCAGAATGATTTCTGAAGGATCGTGTGCACTGAAGACTGAGTAATGATGCTGAAATTCAGCTTTAACATCACAGGAATAAAATACATTTTACAGCATCCAAAATGAAAGTTATTTTAAATTATAATAAGATTTCACAATATTGCTGTTTTACTGCATTTGTTTTGATCTAATACATGCCTTCTTGTACATAAGAGACGCTTTCAAAAATTATTTCAAAAGCTAGTGTATAAGACCTAAGATATTGTAGAAATGTATAATCACCATTATGTCCTTTCAAACTCATATTATTTTCTGTCTTCAGTGGAACACAAAGAGTTTTCTGTTGAACTGTTCTAATAAAATGAAAGGGGCCAGTGATGTTAACTCAAAAACTATTATAAAAGTGCTCCGTTTACTTGAATGCTACAGGTAGATTCCAAGTGTTCTGAATAATGATTGATTGGAGTAGTAGCTAACAGACCATATGACAGACTCTTTGGATCATGAACTGATGTGACGTTCACAAACTGATGTGCCGTGTATTTTGTCTGTGGTGGATAGAGTTATCTGCATTCAGTGAAACTTCCACATCTGACACACTGTGAAGCACCATAACAGATGTTGATATGATGGAGTTTTAATTTTCTAATTTTTTTACGTATTTAGCTTTCACTCTAGCTTAATCCATCACTCAAATAAAGAAGTCTCTCTTAATTTGCTTCTGGAAACTACTGCATGAAAAGAGTGGCCAACTTCTTGGTTGAGGCAGATGTTCTAGAGATCTTGTCCAAAACATATATATAAAAAAAAAATTATAATATATATATATATATATACAGTGGGTAAGTAAAGTATTCAGACCCCCTTACATTTTCACTCTTTGTTATATTGCAGCCATGTGCTAAAATCATTTAAATTAATTTTTTCCCCTCATTAATGTACACACAGCACCCCATATTGACAGAAAACACAGAATTGTTGACATTTTTGCAGATTTTTTAAAAAAAAAAAACTGAAATATCACATGCCGATCTAAGTATTCAGACCCTTTGCTGTGACACTCATATATTAACTCAGGTGCTGTCCATTTCTTCAGATCATACTTGAGATGGTTCTACACCTTAATTTGAGTCCAGCGGTTTGTTTGATTATACTGATTGGACTTGATTAGGAAAGCCATACACCTGTCTATATAAGACCTTACAGATCACAGTGCATGTCAGAGCAAATGAGAATCATGAGGTCAAAGGAACGGCCTGAAGAGCTCAGAGACAGAATTGTGGCCAAGGCACAGATCTCGGCCAGGTTACAAAAAACTTTTTGCTGCACTTAAGGTTCCTAAGAGCACAGTGGCCTCCATAATCCTTAAAAGGAAGACGTTTGGGACGACCAGAACCATTCCTAAGAGCTGGCCGTCTGGCCAAACTGAGCTACCGGGGGAGAAGAGCCTTGATGAGAGAGGTAAAGAAGAACCCAAAGATCACTTTGGCTGAGCTCCAGAGATGCAGTCGGGAGATGGGAGAAAGTTGTGGAAAGTCAATCATCACTGCAGCCCTCCACAGTCGGGGCTTTATGGCAGAGTGGCCCGAGGAAGCCTCTCCTCAGTGCAAGACACATGAAAGCCCGCATGGAGGACTCCAAGATGTTGAGAAATAAGATTCTCTGGTCTGATGGGACCAAGATAGAACTTTTTGGCCTTAATTCTAAGCGGTATGTGTGGAGAAAACACAGGCACTGCTCTCACCTGGCCAATACAGTCCCAAAAGTGAAGCATGGTGGTGGTAGCATCATACTGTGGGGGTGTTTTCAGCTGAAGGGACAGGACGACTGGTTGCAATCAAAGGAAAGATGAATGCGGCCAAGTACAGAAATCCTGGACGAAAACCTTCTCCAGAGTCTCAGGACCTCAGACTGGGCCGAAGGTGTACCTTCCAACAAGACAATGACCCTAAGCAGACAGCTAAAATAACGAAGGAGTGTTTTCACAACAACTCTGTGACTGTTCTTGAGCCCTGACTTAAACCCAATTGAGCTAATCTCCTCTGGAGAGACCTAAAAATGGCTGTCCCCCAACATTTACCATCCAACCTGACAGAACTGGAGAGGATCTGCAAGGAGGGATGGCAGAGGATCCCCAAATCCAGGTGTGAAAAACTTGTTGCATCTTTCCAAAAAGACTCAGGCTGTATTACATCAAAAGGGTGCTTCTACTAAATACTGAGGCAAAGGGTCTGAATACTTAGGACCAAGTGATATTTCAGTTTTTCTTTTTTAATAAATCTGCAAAAATGTCAACAATTCTGTGTTTTTCTGTCAATATGGGGTGCTGTGTGTACATTAATGAGGAAAAAAAATTAACTTAAATGATTTTAGCAAATGGCTGCAATATACAAAGAGTGAAAAATTTAAGGGGGTTTGAATACTTTCCGTACCAACTGTATATATAGATATATATATAAACATATATATATATATATCACTGCCTGTAGGCATAAACCTCATGGGACCCCCAGGGTCTGTGGACCCCTTGGTTGAAAACCTTTGAAATAACAAAATTACTTTTTGTATCCTGGAGAATAATTTCATATGCAAGTAAAATATTCAGCCACACACAAATGTTGATGAGACTTGTGCTCATAAGAACTGATGAGTCATTTCCCCCCAGGTCACCAATTTTCAATGTCACTCTGTCACTATTGCAGAATTATTGCAATTATGCAATTATGTATCAAATAGGCATATCATGAATAAATACCAAGCCATTACTTTTTTCTTCACAAGATAAGAAAATTACACAAAAAACGTGAATTAATGCAGTTTTAAGATGATAGTGCCAAAATGTCAGTTGCTTACTTATTATCTTCATTTTCTGTACCATGTTACCCATTTAATCTCGTTTAACCACATTCAGTTCTTTAGCTTTTGAACCCCATGCATAAATAATACTGATATTATCCATATGAGTCATAGGCAATGAGTGAGATTTTATAATGATAAGTAGTCTACTGGAATTACTTTCACCCTCAGCTTTATTCATCATGATTTTTTTACTCACAGTAAACATTTTATGAGCTCTCTTCAAAAGTTTGCCCTAGTCAAAAAGTACTATATTTAAAATGCATTTATTTAATATTAAGTATACAGTTGCTCCAATCTATTAACTCATTTACTGACATATCGCTCGAGACTCACTGATAAAAAAAATTATAGTTAAACTTTATTTAGAGCACTACATTGTGCACAATGCACATTTCTTAATATTAAGCCTGAAATGTGTTTTAATGTCATTATTGATGAGGATTGTATTATCTTTGAATAAAATAAGACTTTAAATGCAAAAATGTAAAGTGAAATATACTTGCAATAGGTCCACTTTAGCACAATCAAATATACTCCAGTATATCTTTAGTATAGACTTCAGCACTACTTCCACACTCTTAAAGTGCATTAAGTACAAAATTAGTTGTTCCAATTTAACAGACTTTTAAGTATACCAGTTACAGTACAATTGCAGGGTATTTTTTTATAGTACATAAATATGTAAATATCTGTAGGATACTTAGCATGAAAGAAATATTATTTCAAATGCATTTTAGTATATTTATTTTTCACTAGCAAGTATAGCGGGGTAGCAAGAATACATTAAAATGGAAATACATAGACATTTATAATGTTACAAATATAAAAAAAACATAAATATCAAAAAGTGTCAAAAATATTAAACAGCACAGCTGTTTTCAACATTGATGACAATATAATGTGTGTATATATATATATATTTATATATACATACACACACACATAAATATAAATCAATTTAAAAGTTCCTTTAAATTGTAATAATATTTCATAATATTTATATTTTTTAATCAAATAAATGCCGTTTTGATGAGCATTAGAGACTTTTTTCAAAAACATTTTGAACAGTACTGTATGAGTCATTTGTTCAGTACAGTATTAAATAGAACATTGTGTTCTTACCCACTTTTAACATTTATTTTTAATATATGATATATTTTAATATATAAAATACTACAATAGTACACTGATATTGATATGTTATGACATTAATGATATCTGCCATGAAAACACTGGCAAGTCATAAAGCATAATCAACAGTGGCGTCTCTGAGCAAAAGACTGTAGTGATGTGTTTTTGTTTTGGTTGGTTTTTTCCAAGAATGCACCATTGTTTTGAATAAATAAGTTTAGTAACAATTCAGTTAAACTCTTCAAAACACTCACCGCTTATTGGCAAAAATTATGTAATCTGCAGAGAGTAAAACGTCCCACTGAACAGAATATCTGGAGCAGGGGTTAGATCAGTTAGATCCCACAACATATTAATTTGTTCCCGCATTTTCATTAAATTATGGCCACAATAAACTACTTTGTCCCCTCATTTTATTTTAGTTAACAATAAAGTGAGGGAATTATTTAATAAATCGTGGGAACAAATTAGTAAAATGTGGCCACAATGTAGGGCAGTGAAGGATCTAATTAAAAAAAGAAAAAAAAAATTTAGGACGTCATGTATAGCATTTCCTGTACCACTTTTCAGCAGTGGGGCTTCAGTATGATAGAAAATCAATTTCATATAAAATAAAGTGTATTCAGCACATCCAGCACAGTCAGTTTCGTTAACGAATGACTCTTATGAAATTAAGCGTTAGCGTTAGTTCTGGCAGGTCACGTGAGTCAAGCTTGCATCAGCTGATTCTCAGCTGATCACATCTACCTATAGGAATACGACACCTATCTAATCATTCATAAATAAGGTCCCTCAGTATTATCAGCAGATTTCGCATTGCTCAATAGCTAATTAACCTCCTCCATCCCCAGCTCCTCCTTTCGCCAAAGTCAGGACTTGGCTTTCTGATATTCCATGCTAATCAGACTCCTTTATCTTGAATAAAGTGTTACACTTAAATATCAAGTACATTAATGATATCTGCCTTGTTCTGTTCTGTTAACCCTAGGAGGGTTATTATTGCTGCTCTCCCTGCTCATTCATGACAGGCTGCATGGATGGGCAAGGAGTTTTTTGCCCAGAACAGAACCATAACGCCAAACCAAACGTTATGCTAAGTATCTATCATTTTGACGATAGTGGTCCTGACAGAACCAGTTAAAAACACAGCTCAACCAGTGCAGTCTAATTCAAATGGTTTACTACAATTCAAAATTACTGTTTCACAGCTAATGCAGAAGTACCTGACAAATAGGATAGGATTTCTGGGATTGAGGTATTATTTTCCACAATGGCTCTCATTTATTTTCACCTTTTTTGATACGGAATTATTTTCTTGCGGAAAACGGATTCTCTGACGAAATCAGTTTGAAATAGTTTGAAGGTCAGAAAAGATAGACAGATAGCCTAATCAAACAGTATAATTTTAGTATGTGATCTAAAATCAACTACAAAAAGAAGACAAAAAAGAATTTCTGTGCAGAGATTCAAAAGAATTGGCGAATCATTTTCGAACCAGTTGTAGTGTCTGATTGAACTAATCCACTACAATCCCGATGCAGCATTTTATGGCACTACATTATTTAAAAAAAATAAATTAAAAGAAGTTTGTTACTCTAGCTGCTGTCTCACTACTAAAGGAGAGTCCAGTCCTTGCCCACCCAGAGCTTCAGATTATTTATCAGCGATGGCAAGAGCATACTTTGGAAACCCCACCAGTTTCTTCAATGCCAAGCTGTTAGCTCATCTGGACAGTGTGGATTTGGCTGAAAGTAGCATTAGTAACTCATGTGCTCAGTATTCCTGGCCACTCTATCAATCAGTCTGGGGACAGCAGAAAGCTTGGGTCATTTGCTTGTGTCCAATTGAGGATAATTGGACTGATCTCCGGGCCAAATTGAGGATCAATAGAGTGGAAGATATAAAGCCCACTGTTTGGTGTGGCTAGATAGCATGCCAGTGAGCCAAGCCACATTCATCTAGCGCATTTATTTAGCTCCACCCTGCAATAATCGCTGCTGCCACCCCCCACCGCAAAACAATAGGCATTCACCGGGAGCTCAGCGGCATGATGGAGCGCCGAATACAGCGTGGGAAAACTGCACCTGCTGCCCACCGCATCCCATCACTGTGGACCATAAATTCTTATTGACGCTTCCGAGAAAGTCTGTAACTGCATCGATGTGTAGCACATGTGCTGCTGTATCTTTGCACCCACAGGACTGTGACAGATCTGGGCCACCTAGGACAACAACCCTCGCCTCTGGTTGAGAAGGTGTCTGCCCCTTCTTAACTCGCCGAGTAAAACCATGAAGGGATCGCATTAATCTTCAGACCCACGGATTCTCATCTGGGCCTATCTGATTCCTTTATGATTATTATTATTTTGACCTAACCCTTACAATTTGGAGTTGAGAGTGCTGAGAAGCCTCAAAATAAAATAAATTAAATTAAAATTAAATTAAATTAAAAAAATAAATAAATAAATTATGTAGTTAATAGCATTTGCCAAGATTTTTTTATTTTATTTAACTTGATTTAACCATGGAAATTAAAAACTCCAATAAAAAAACTTAATTCTGTAATGGAATTTATAAGTTTTGTTACAGTGGGGACCACACTTGGTCTCCACCATGAACCAGAGTCCCCATTGAGTCTGTGTGTGTCAGGTTCGAAGCGCCAACAGGATATATAAACCCAGTACACCACACACAACACACACACACACACACACACACACAACACTCCACACACCCACACACACACACACACACACACACCGAGGTCTATATAAAAATCTAGTTTAATGTTATTTAATTTAATTAGCATGCGTTTTGTTTGTGGTTGGCACACATTCTTGGATTGGCAGGACAAAGTTTTTCAAATATTCATAAATTTTAACATGTTTTTAATCATAAAAATAAAACGTCTTAGGTTACTTATGTAACCATGGTTCCCAGAGTAAGGAACGAGACACTGCGTCCTCTAGGGGTCGCTATGGGGGACGCCTCGTCGTGCCCCGTGTCTGAAGCATACATTGAAAAAACACCAACAACATGTTGGCCGGTGACAGCCATGACGTCACTACCTGTGCGACTATAGTATAAAATAGGCGCCGGGAGCACACATCATCATTCACTTCTTCGTCTGAAGCTAGCATCCGCAGCATGGCAAGAAACCTAGAGGACACAGTGTCTCGTTCCCTACTCTGGGAACCATGGTTACATAAGTAACCTTAGACGTTCCCTTTCATGGGAACTTCGGACTGCGTCCTCTAGGGGTCGCTATGGGAAAAAAAACCCCCCAAAGGGGGGGGGTATACCACGCCGCATGCATTGCCAGAAACCTGGTGACGCACTAAGTACCAACTCTACATAGTGCCATGGGAGTTGCCCGCAGGCGACGTTGACGGTGTCAGTCGACATTATTTCCCTACGGCCATAAGGCCCCTAAGATCATACCCCAAAAAACCTAACTATTAGGGCCAAAAAAACACGGGCCCGGGTTTATAGGAGCTCACGGCTTGGAATTCAGGACTAATTCCTTAAGGAATAGAGAGTCAGAGAGCGTAGAATCATACTAGTCTTGGCCTGTCACAAAGGGGCTACAGCTTGCTCTTGCATAAGCGCTGAAAGGAACTGTCTCAACAGACCTCCAGTGGCAACACCCTGTTAAAGTGGGTATCCGGAGGATTCATAGTTGGAGTGGTGCCCAAGGTGGAACCAGGGTTTTTAAACCACTCAGAAAGACCACGAAAAGCGTTGTGTTATGGAGCTCCTTAACAGAAGCAGGAGTTTAGACAAACGTGGCGCAAAGCATACGTGCCCCATTATATACGAAACTCGCCCATCCCAAGTCCCAGTGCCTATCGTGTTATCAAATCTGGTTGATAGGGTATTAGCTAGGAAGTGGCGTCAAAACTCTAGCGGCATTAGTTAACCAACGTGTGTCCATGACATACACAGGTACAGAGCTATTGCTGGAATTACAGTTGAAGAAATTAGATAAGATTTAAATGGGTCAGTTGCACTTAGAAGACGAGCAAGGTAAACATGAGTGTGCTACACTTAACCGGCTATGGATCAAAACTACTGGTTCTAGGGGTTCTCGTGGCACCCTGAAAAAGCAGCCCATAGATAGAAATAGCGCATCCCCAAAAACGCTATGTCTATGGCTAATATGCTGGAGTGGCTAGCAGTAAATCTGTAGCTGAGGGAGCAAACACCCAGCTCTCAATTCGAGAAGGGGGCTCGACCTGCAGCATGTTCCAAAGGTGGAACAGCTAGCAGTAATTTAGCTGAGGGAGCAACACACCCAGTTCTCAATTCGAGAAGGGGGCTCGACCTGCAGCATGTTCCAAAGCTGGAACAGCTAGCAGTAGTCTACCTTGGCTGAGGGAGCACAAACCCCGCTCTCAACGAGAGGGGGCTCGACCTAAAGCATGATCGTTAGAAATCAGAAGGGTAAGCATACTACAAGCTAGCCAAACACTCAGCGCATCAGGGAGGCAGAGGAAGGGCCTAATCCACCTGATGCTGCTGGTTCCAGGTGCTCTGGAAAAACAGAGAACTCAAGCTTCTCATGTGAGAGGAGAACTCCGAATTCAGAGGAATAACGTTGCTCATTCCAGGTAAACCTTTGATAAAAGGGGAGCACTGCTCAAACTACCATGAGGACAGCCCATGGAGCAAGGAATCCAACTCCTCAGAGAGGATTAACGCGCGAAAGAAAACGTTCGTTCACACATTATGAAACATACAATACGTATATGCGACCGGCAATGATGGGTGGAGGGAGAGCGTTGTGGTGATGTCAGGGACGGGTGTGTTCGCCAGAGGAGCACAAATAGACGAGTGTAGGTAAGCGATCCAGAGGTACCGTGCGGGATTGTGCCCTATACTCGAAGCTCTAGTGAAGTTAAAGTAATATCGCGCAAGGGAGTCGGATGAGGATCCACTTCTAAGACGACTTGGAGAACCGCTTTAGGTCTGCATTTCTTAGGGTTTATTTTTTTATGTAACATGATACATTTGAATTTTTGATATATATAGATAGCAGTGAAGTTTTGTTTGCTAGTTGGGGAACCAGGGTAGCACTAATCGGGGAACACGGTACCACTTTAGAGTTTTCAACCAAGCATCTTGTTTAAAGGTGATACCTGGATGGCCGAGTGAAGAACGGGAAAGCACAGCCAAAATACTCCATATAGAGCACTCAGACAGGTGACAAAGCACGGTGTGACGACACTTGACAGTGGTCATACTGGGATGTTTCTCGTAAATGCCACCTATACCGGCGCTCTGATGTCGGGATTATTGTTGCATCAGTCCACAGTGGGGTTATCGCCGTGGGGGCGGGAAGGCCCACCTCAGGGGCGCAGCCCCCCGATTACACAGAGTAATGGAGCCCCCTAATGTTTAGCACGAAATTCCGGCGCGGGTGGATAGAACTTTATGTGATAAAGGCGGCCTGATGACTCACGAAGGCCTCCCGCAGAAGGCCTGTGTTATGTGTCCGCGAATGAATTATAGACCTAGGAGAGAATAAGTATGAAGCTGAACCCGGTTTCGTACCGTCTGGACATTATAGGCGCGCGAGGAAATAATAAAACACTGAAAAGGTCGAGTACCCGGTTTCTGAATCCCCAGTCAGAGGGTGGAGGTGAAGCCCTGGCGGGTTAATGGACCCACCCTAGAAAGGGACAGAAACACACAAATCCTGAGAAACACTGCGAAGAAACTAGCAGAAGGGTTTATACACACAACCAAAGCTTTCTCATTAGATAATATGATAAGTATTCGTGGTATTATATAATATATTTAGTACATGGATTGAGTAACCTCACACTCACCATGGTTCCCACTGTAACCAGAGCTTCTGTCCGAAGAGGCTCTAGACCGAGACAATCGAGTGATAAGATAAGATGGTTCACTATGTAGCCCATAGGACACCCAAACCAACCTATAGTGCCGCATAAGAGACTATAATGCAGGATAGATTTCCACCTAACATCGGTCAGTGGAGGAGATGGATGGTACAGCGGTGGGAATTAGGAAGGTGAAGATATTTTTCAGATGCAAGACCCCCGAAGGAAATGAGTAGATAATGAGGTATCACTCTGATCCGGACAAAAAAGCTGACGCCCTGTCTGGATCATATCCCTTAGGTCTTTTACCTACCTTCATTTTACCCGCGATTCTTCCTACCCCTACCCACAGGCAGGGGAGGAGCGCAAGTCACAACACTAGCCTTCTGTGCTCGTCTCTGATCCTCAAACCGAGACGGACTAGGACCCCTGGGTTGTTCAGGCTCAGACCTGGGACTTCTGAAGCCGCGGTTATCCCGGTCTTTCAGCAGGTCAGCCTGATATGCTTGGTGCATCACCATCGTGTGCAATGAAGCGTCAGCCCGACCTGCTGCTGCTGCTGCGTATGCTCTGGCATCCGAGCGTGATGTCAAGGAGGGGAGTCTTAGAGGCCGTCTCACCCATAGAGAGATAGCTGGATAATGTCTCTCTATAGGGGCATCTTCTCATAACCGCTTTCGCGCATTGCCTCGATGTTGGCAACCGTATGGCTGGCACGATGGATGCTGAGGAGAAAAACCGCCTAGTCCATTCACCTTCCAATCTTTATATGGAAGAAGATGGAGAGAACGGTTTGAGGGTGAAGGCTCACTGGAGTGGAGCGGTTTATTGCCGGCCTGGGTGTCTTTGTCGGGAGGCGTTTGCTGCTGGTTTGTTAGTATTTCAGTAGTTTTTCACCTTGTTAGGTTTATGCGGCTCAGAGACGCAAAGTAAGAAGAAAAAAATAACGGGTTGCCAAGCGATACAAAAGGAGTGATCGTAATTCTGTTCGGGGCGACGTCACGTATCTTCATCCCGCTTCTACGGGGGCTACCAGCAAGAGCCCCCAATCCCCCGCTACCGCGCCCTGGCCCCCCTCTTTGCACGTTTCCCCTCAGCGTGCGCGACACCCCCCTAATTTCCCCAAAAGCTCATCATACGCACAGGAAGGCACTGAGTTGGGCTGGGGAAGCTCAGCCACTTACAGTCCCCCCTTACTTATGCCACCTAACACTAAGCTCAGGGACATTTTTGGTGCCTTGTTGTCCGTGCCGTGCTTTTGGTTTGGCTGCATCCACACGCAAAGCTAATAGGGGCCCCGATGCAAATCAGAGACCAATGTTGACGATTATATATAACATCATCCCTCCCCTCGCCACTCGGGCTCACTCTCGGCTGAAAGCCATGACTATTTGCACCCCTGCTCTTGCGTATCCAGGATGACGAATCGGGCATACAAGGGTGTTTAGATCCCCCTTTCAACTATGTTCATTAGGCACAGAATGCACCTGAGCCTGATAGCAACAGCTCATTCCCTCGGTGTGTCTCGGAGCCTGAGCGAAGGCGGGTTTGTAGCTGGAACATCCGCATAGGCGAGAAGGTCATTAGCTGTGCTGCCTGTCTTCCTTACCGATAATGAAAGAGTGGCATAGACGAGGCTGCATGCAGCGTCAGATTAGGCCTCATGTAGTGAAAAAAATTCAGCTCGCCACTGGTCTCACCAGTAGTCTTGCCCGCCCGGACTTTGGATACATCGCTGTAGTGCAGCGTTTGGTGCTCTTGTCGCACCAACACAACACAACGGTGGAACAGGGCAAGTAGATCGGTTGTGTGTTTCATCAGATGTTAAACAACGTCAACAGTGATGTACACATCCTTAAACGCTTTGCTAGTGTTCGCCATAACGATAGGAATATAGATCGTTCTTACCACGGAAATGCACGCTTCAAATAAAACAGTCATTGAAGACGAAGAAGAGGATGATGTGTGCTCTCGGCGCCTATTTATACTGTAGTCGCAACGGTAGTGACGTCATGGCTGTCGCCGGGCCAACGAGTTGGTGCTTTTTCAATGTACATATGCTTCAGACACGGTTCACGACGAAGCGTTCCCCATAGCGACCCCTAGAGGAGCAGTTCGAAGTTCCCATGAAAGGGGGAACAGCCACCATTCTGAAAAAGAAGTACACTTAAGCATACCTTTAAAAAGAGTGCTTGTTATGGAAATAGCACATTTTAAATGAATACACATATTTAAGTGCAAACCAAAAGTATTGTTTTTGGACACTTTACGGCATGTTGGTTGCAATTAAATGAAACCGTATTATAGTTAAAATGTAAATGATATGCACATGTACTGTATGTTATATTATATGTATATTATATGCAATCATTTGAATTATTTAAGGTGCAACTTAGTACATTTAAAATATATTAACTTCAAATGTAATACTGAAGAAACACGAGTGGAATTATAATAAATAACTGTAATGGGCTTAGTCAACACATCAATATAAGTGTACTTTAAAACACGACAAAAGATTATTAAAGTATGCTAAAAGATTATTAAAAAGTATGCTAAGATTATTAAAATAGCTTTTATTTAATTGGTTATATATATACACACACATACATATATATATATACAGTGGGTACGGAAGGTATTCAGGACCTCTTAAATTTTTCACTCTTTGTTATATTGCAGCCATTGCTAAAATCATTTAAGTTAATTTTATTCCCTCATTAATGTACACACAGCACCCCATATTGAAGAAAAACACAGAATTGTGACATTTTTGCAGATTTAATTAAAAAAGAAAAACTGAAATATAAGATGGTCCTAAGTATTAAGACCCTTTGCTCAGTATTTAGTAGAGCACCCTTTTGATCTAATACAGCCAATACGAGTCTTTTTGGCAAAGATGCAACAAGTTTTTCACACCTGGATTTGGGGATCCTCTGCCATTCATCCTTGCAGATCCTCTCCAGTTCTGTCAGTTGGATGGTAAACGTTGGTGGACAGCCAATTTTAGGTCTCTCCAGAGATGCTCAATTGGGTTTTAAGTCAGGGCTCTGGCTGGGCCATCAAGAACAGTCACAGAGTTGTTGTGAAAACACTCCTTCGTTATTTTAGCTGTGTGCTTAGGGTCATTGTATTGTTGGAAGGTAAACCTTCGGCCCAGTCTGAGGTCATGAGCACTCTGGAGAAGGTTTCGTCCAGGATATCCCTGTACTTGGCCACATTCATCTTTCCCTCGCTTGCAACCAGTCCTCCTGTCCCTGCAGCTGAAAAACACCCCACAGCATGATGCTGCCACCACCACCATGCCTTCAATGTTGGGATGGTACTGTGCAGGTGATGAGCAGTGCCTGGTTTCTCCACACATACCGCTTAGAATTAAAAAAAAAGTTCTATCTTGGTCTCATCAAACCAGATAATCTTATTTCTCACCATCTTGGAGTCATTCAGGTGTTTTTTTCATGTGTCTTGCACTGAGGAGAGGCTTCCTTCGGGCCACTCTGTCATAAAGCCCCGGCTGGTGGAGGGTTGCAGTGATGGTTGCCTTTCTACAACTTTCTCCCATCTCCCGACTGAATCTCTGGAGCTCAGCCACAGTGATCTTTGGGTTATTCTTTACCTCTCTCACCAAGGCTCTTCTCCCCCGATAGCTCAGTTTGGCCGGACGGCCAGCTCTAGGAAGGGTTCTGGTCGTCCCAAACGTCTTCCATTTAAGGAATGGAGGCCACTGTGCTCTTGGGAACCTTAAGTGCAGCAGAAAATTTTTTTGTAACCTTGGCCAGATCTGGGCCTTGCCACAATTCTGTCTCTGAGCTCTTCAGGCAGTTCCTTTGACATCATGATTCTCATTTGCTCTGACATGCACTGTGAGCTGTAAGGTCTTATATAGACAGGTGTGTGGCTTTCATAATCAAGTCCAATCAGTATAATCAACACAGCTGGACTCAAATGAAGGTGTGAGAACCATCTCAAGGACGATCAGAAATAATGGACAGCACCTGAGTTAAATATATATGAGTGTCACAGCAAAGGGTCTGAATACTTAGGACCATGTGATATTTCAGTTTTTCTTTTTTAATAAATCTGCAAAAATGTCAACAATTCTGTGTTTTTCTGTCAATATGGGGTGATGTGTGTACATTAATGAGGAAAAAAAATTAACTTAAATGATTTTAGCAAATGGCTGCAATATAACAAAGAGTGAAAAATTTAAGGGGGTCTGAATACTTTCCGTACCCACTGTATATATATAGCATATATACTTTTAAGAGTATGTTACAAGTGCACATTTGTACAATTAAGTGCACTTCTCTTTCACAAGAGAACCTGTATTTAAGCTTTCTTTCTTTCTTTTTCTTACTTATTCATTCATTCATTCAACTTTTAATCATGCCTTTTGTTCATTTTGATGGCAGGATAGCCCCAAAAAAATCTAAATAATTTTCTAAATAAATTATCTTTTCAAATGTATTTTAAATGGGATATCATTGTGTAGGTGTTACTGTAAATGTGTTGAATTTCAGAAAGTGTCAAAGTGTCGATTTTTACTTCCTGTCCCTTGCCTCTAATACTTATGACATATAGCAAATATTCCATATCATTAGTCTGTAGTAGACAATTAGTTTCAAAACAAATTGCCTCTGTCTGTATTCAAAACATTGCCTCTGTCAAGTACACCTGCACTACCGCTTTTCAGCATCATTATTTTAATGCACCTGCCTTCATTTTTTGAGATGAAGCCAAGAGTCAGTTAAATAGATCCTCAACATAAATATAACCCCATGAACCGCTGTTTCCTTCTCTGAGAAACATTTCAATTCAGGGAGCATGTTTTTCCTCATGCAATGCCAAGAAAACGGGAAAGAGAAGCGCATGAATAATTTACCAGGAGAAATGATGCTGAATCTAAAATGTTGTGGGAAAGTAGGGTTTAGAGAGTAGTGCTATTGACCTCCGAGGCAGGAAAATATAACAACCACAGGAATATTGCTCACAAAGCCCAAGTTCAATCATTGCTTCTGGGAGATAATTTATGGCTAGAGAGGCTGATATAAGAAGCCACTAGGCACAGACACTATGCTAAATAATTGACTGGTTTCCTTTTGCAAAAATAATCTATGAGGATCCATCGGATACTTGCTTTGACGAGAACTAAATGTTTTCGGTTCAGGCAAAGGCTGGCGCTAACTTTTCTGACATTTTTAATATAAAAGGTGCTTTAACAGCTCGAAGGGAGTCAGACTTCACAATGGCAAAAGTATTAATTGGCTGTCTGCTTCGCTGTAGTTTTGCATCGACAGTAACCTCTGGATTGCATCTTGTGAGAGATAATTAGTTTACCCATTTATTCGGCTGAGTTTCATTTTGCGTCAGCACAAAAACTGATTTTTATACAATAGACCATTTAGGTTAGGTCACGGTTGAGTTGTTAATCAAATTGCATTCAAGAAATGTTCTGCAGATACAAAGCAAATAGGGAATCACAGTGAAAAGTGCTGATGCCAAAACTGAATCTCTGGACCTTTTGCAAATGACTCTTTGATTGTGCCTCTAAATTAGAGTAAGAAAAATTATTATTATTATTATTTTTTTTTACTTGCTGTGTGAATTGTTAAAAGGCCCAATTAGTAGATAAGGCATAGTTCACCAAACATGACATTTTTTTGATCATTTACCCTTTTTTTCTCAAACAAAAGTCATAAGGCTTCAAAAGACTTCAGAATCAGTGTAAAAAGTACAGCAAAATGACTCAGTTAGAAATGACAAGTTACCAGTTCCAATATGTCTTGAGTAAAATACTTATCTGATTTTTATCTGATCTGCAAGCTCTAAGATGACCTGGTCCTTAACACCTAAGAGAAATACCAGTGAAAATCAAGAAATAGTTGACTTGTGAAGAGAACAATCACATATATTTTCCAAAATCAGAAGAAAAAGTCAATACTGCAAAAAAAAAAAAACAAGAGTCTTTTAAATGTCTACAAACACTCAAGCCTCAGTTAAGCTCAATAACTCAGAAAGGTTATTGTCAACCAATATCCTTCAAAACAGTCTCTGCCATGTCCTCATCTGAGTCAAAATCTGCTACCACAAAAAGTAAACAAATCATACGTTTTAAAAAGTGTTACAGGTACTGTATACTGTACTTGCATTTTTATAAAATGTAGTAAAAGTGTATACAATGTAATCAAAATTAGCTCTTTGTAGCTGTATGTTCGAGTTTAAATTTTAAAGTTTGTTCCTCCTCTTTGCAGGTTGACAGCCCTTGGTCACTATCCATTTTCACTGTATAAAAAAGAGCAGCATGAACATTCTTCAAACCTTCTCCTTTTGTGTTCCAAGAAATAAATAATCATACAGGATTAGAGTGAGGACATGATGTAAAAGGGATGGGACTCTCTGAGCAAAATCCTATTTTAGAGACATATAATAAAACATATAATAAAATAACAGACACAAAATATTGCAACAAGACAACAGGGAGTTTTACAGAGGCAATCTTTTACAGGCCTATTCTCATTATAGGTTCAAGCTACAACACAACATATGGATAAGCCAGTTGGTCTATAATGTAACTCATTGCATTTTTGCTTGGTTGCCTCCATTAAATAAAGAAAGGGAAGGAGTGGAAAGATGCTGTGGTTGTGGGTGACTTCTGCAGTCTGAGATGGCATCTTTAAGGGGTGGAATCAGTTGTTTATGAGGCTGACAGTGTGCTGATTCAGCTCATCCTGGTGCTTCTACCAATGTTGAGGTGTTTTATTAACACCCTCAGGGTGTGTACCTCTAAGTGCGGGCCAGGGCCATCCTCAGGCCTGCCAGAGACACTTAACTACTTATATCTGTGGAAAACACATACGCTAGCCTGCTGAAAAAAATATCATATTACTTTATATACAGCAGTGTACAGCAGCTGAATACACAGAAAGATAGCTAATTATAAAGACATGCTGCAGCTATGATGTGCTTGACATTTTAGAGTAAATTGAATCCATCTGAAAGGTTTATAAAAAAAGAGTTTCTTTTGAGTTTTATATTAGCAAACTTAAGTGTTCTTCATGGTCTTCTAACATCTGCACTAAAAAAAAAAAAACTTCAGTAATCAGTATTATGTCATCTTTTATCAATGAAAATATCTTAGGAGTTTATTGAGGCAAAAGTCGTAGTTAAAGGTATAATTGATAGCGAGAATTGGACCTTAAAATAAAATGTGACCTTTTATTCTTGTATACTAAAGCTAAAATAGCCAAATAAGTTTTCCTCAGTGTTGTATCTGTCTGTTTTCTCCTAAAAACGTTGTCTTGGCTATTTTGTGTGTGTTGTAAACTGATTTATTGATGGAGGAAAATTAACTTGTTTAAACTGAGCAGATTATAGGCCAGATTTAATAAGCAAGGCAAGTTAGCGTGAGACTGCAATCCCATAAAAGCACTGATGGGAGTGATCCTTTGACAATGTGCAAATTAAAGAACACAGACGCAGATCTTTTGCATACTGACCAATACAATCTACCAAGAGCAGCACAAATTAGCATAGGGTTGCAAACATGCAGAGCCGGTGTGGGTAAACTACTAACAACACAGGTACAAAATGGGTTAAGGGTATGTTTACATGACATTGTACTAAAAACACTGAAGTTTTTCCTTGGTGTATTTAAAAAGTTTTGTGTACAGACGACAACTTTGGTTTCAAAACAATCCTTTTTTTTTGTTGTTGCTTTAAATAATGGCGCAAATACCAGTAAATTGACTGCTTCAAACCTTAGTAAATCATATTGAATGATTCATTTAAAAACTCTCCTCCCATTAATTTTTCGTCTGAAAAAGAAAACTCCTACAAATGCATATGCAATAAGGTCAGCTGCAAAAATAACTGTCCACACCTTTTCATTGGTAATTTTTCACTGCGTGTATTTAAACATCGTACACTTAGTATAGGGACCAGTTCTCACTATTAACTTGTTGCTTATTAGCATGCATAAAATTAACATTTGGCTGTTTATTACATAAAGCACATATTTTGCATGACCATATTCTGCATCCCTAATCCTACCCAATACCTAAACTTAACAACCTTACTAACTATTAATATGCAGCAAATTAGGAGTTTGAGGCAAAATTCATATTTAATAGTTAGGTAATAGTGAGAATTAGACCTTAAAATAAAGTGTGACCAAAAATCCTGACAGTAGTTCATTAATATTCATTTCAAATAGAATGCACTTTCATGGCAAATCATTTGAACTTTGTGTCAGTACGTCATTAAAACAACAAGGCATCAGATTACTTCCACATCGGTCACGCGGTCGCGGTTGTAGGAAAGGCGAAAGACGAAGGTGTAGAAGTAAAGGACTCTTTAATAAACATCAACACACTTAGACCGTTGAAAATAACATTAATCCAGCACAAAGACTCAACAGAAATGGAGGGCTTATAAGGACAGGCAAACTAAGGAGCAAACGAGATGCATAATGCAACACAGGTGATCTGAATAAATGTGATTAACTAAAGGAAACAGGGCGAACCAATAAAGGGCAGACAGGAACTAAACATAAAAAAAAACAAAAAAAAAAAAAAACACGTGACAATACGGGCGGGCACCCAGGGCGGATCAGGGAGTTCAGGAAGTCATGGCGGAGCAGACAGTTCGGGTTGCAATGGCAGAGCAGGCAGTTCAGGTTGCCATGGTGGATCAGGAGACTCAGGAGGCCATAGCGGATCAGGGGACTCAGGAGGCCATGGCGGATCCTCCTGGCCCTTAAGCCTTCTCTGCCACGGGCATATGACGCCCCCCACAAAAAAATTTTCTTTGGGAAAACAAGGAATCCTGGGGTCGCTCTGGAGGGCGCTCTTGAGGGCGCTCTGAGGAACGGACACTTGAGGGCGCTCTGGCGGGCACTTTCGAGGAGCGGGTTCTGGGGGGCGCTCTGGAGGAGCGGCGTGCGCTAACACAGGGGGCTCAGGAGATGAAGGAGGGCTGGGCAGGACAAGCGGAGGCGAAGTAGACTCAGGAGACATGGAGAGGTTTCTGGAGTGGACTCTGGAGAGAGGATAGGGGCAGAGAACTCTGGAGGCAGCGCCATGTCCAAGAGCGTTGGGCCAGCGGCGGCTGGCGGGCCTGACGGATGATCAGCCAGCCGTCTTGACTTCCGAGC
>JADLZN010005632.1:35000-110105 GCA_018155175.1 Sinocyclocheilus anophthalmus
TCCTTCTGAATTAGCCTAACTGCACAAGTTTTATACTTAATAAAATCTTTAAAAACAAATGACATAGTTATACTTTAATTTCCTTCAATAAAAAGGAAATTGAGTAAAATCGTGTAAAAGGTGTGTGGATGTGGATTAGTGTCATGATCTCCAGCTGGAGTGCCCATGAGCTCCTCTAGAGGGCACTCCATTCTGTACCTTGCCATTCACTCAGGACTCCATTTCCCATAATCCTTTGCCCGGACTCATCAAGTGCATCGCCTGTCTCTCATCAGATCTCATCATCAGTTCACAGCTGTCCCACATTAGTAGGCCTATAAGAATAGCACACACACTCTCTGTCATGACTGGTGATTGAATGTTTAGCCTTTCCGTGTTTTCTAGTTTCCATGTTCCTAAGTTTTCCCTTTCTCGTGTTTTGTTCCTTGGACTGTTACCTTGTTTTTGATTGACTGCTGCCTGCCCTGATCATTGCCTGTCTTGTTGGATTACTCTTTTGTCTATGCCTTGGATGTTATTGTTTGCTGGTATCTGACCCTGCCTGTCCTGACTACGCTCTTTTTAATAAAGCCTGCTATTGGATCCCCACTTCGTTGTCACGACGCCTCAATCGTTACAGAATCACCAGCCACACCCGGATCCAGCCCAGCCCAAGCATGGACCCAGTAGACCAGCTATTACATCTTCGTCGAGGAGGCTTATCTATTGAGGAGTATGTTCACCGATTCTTTGAGTTGTCATATCGAGTACCGCTTTATGATGAAGTTTTGTTTAAGGACTTGTTCCATTTTGGACTCTGTGAACCAACTAAATCATTGTTACCTGGAGGGGAGTTTAACGGTAGTTTGAGGGACAGTATGGACTATGTGCTGTTGTTATGTGACTCTCCTTTTACTGTGGGAGAAGCAGAGTCTCTGCCCAAAATGGCTGCTAATCTAGATACTTTTTGCAAGATGGCTGCCATTCCTGAGTCTCGTCCAATCATGGCCGCCGTTCCAGAGCCTGCTCACGTCAAGCCTGCCAAGCCAGAGCCTGAGCCATGTCAAGTCACAGCTGATCTCCCTGAGTCAAGTCAAGTCACAGCTGATCTTCCTGAGTCAAGTCAAGTCAAGGCTGATCGTTTTGAGTCAAGTCACATCACGGCTGATCTTCCTGGTTCAAGTCACATCTCAGCTGGTCTTCCACAGCCTCATCACGTCTCGGCTGATCTTCCAGAGCCTCGTCACGTCTCAGCTGGTCTTCCAGAGCATTGCTACATCTCAGCTGGTCTTCCAGTGCATCGTCACGTCTCAGCTGATCTTCCTGAGTCAAGTCTAGTCACAGCTGATCTTCATGAGGCCAGTCAGTGCACAGTTGATCTTCATGAGTCAAGTCTAGTCACAGCGGATCTTTATGAGGCAAGTCAAGTCACAGCTTCCATTCCTGAGTCAAGTCAAGTCACAGCTAATCTTCATGAGTCAAGTCAAGTCTCAGCTGGTCTGCCAGAGCCTCGTCACGTCTCAGCTGTTCATCCAGAGTCACGTCACGCACAGCTATCTTCCTAGAGCTCTCCACGTCTCCGCTGTTCATCCAGAGTCTTGTCATATCTCAGCAGTTCGTCCAGAGTCACGTCACGTCACAGCTGATCGCCCAGAATCTCATCACGTCTCAGCTGTTCATACAGCTTCACGTCGCATCCAGCTGTTCATACAGAGTCATGTCACTTCCTGTCTGTTACACCCAGATTATCAAGGTCAGCCCTTCATCCCTTCGGTATCCCAGTCTGGTATCCAGTGTGAGGGATGCACCGCTGGTGTCTGCACGCGCAGCTGGTATCCCCAAACCCACTCACTCTAGCCATCCTGTTCCTGAACTGATTCCCCTGTCTGAAGCGCTTCCCATGATGGGAATCACTTTTTGGTGTGTTCACTATCCCAGAACTTCCAGAGATAGCGGTGCTCGCTCCAGGTCCTCCAGAGGTGGCGGCTGAGGCTGCAGAACCCTCCTAGGCAGCGGCGCTCGCTTTGGCTCCTGGTATGGTGGTGGCGCCCAGCAATACACTTTCAGTCTGTCATGTCACGGTCAAAGGAACCGTTGCTGAACTCTATGTCTGTTTTGTTAAGGAGAATGTTAAGAAACTCTCCCCCCTGTTCCTGCTGGTATTGCTGTTAACCTCCAGAGGTGGCGGCATCTGCTGCAGAACCTCCAGAGGTGTCAGTAGTATCCGTTTGTGAACTCTCTGCCTCTCTTGTCCTGCTATGGAGTCCGGTCTGTGAACCCCTGCCCGCCTGTACGGCTCTGGAGGACTTTCTGCAACTCTCTGCCTTGCCTGTGGATGGCTATGGAGGCCAATCTTTTAACTCTCCTCCTCCTGCCTCCTGTCACGGCTATGGAGGCCGTTTGTGAACTCTCTGCCTGTCCTGTCACGGCTATGGAGGCCGTCTGCAAACTCTCTGCCTGTCCTGTCAAGGCTACGGAGGCCACTTATGAACTTTTATCCTGCTCTGATCGGCCCGAAGAGGCCCTCTCCCGAACTCCTCTGTTGCCCTGGCATAACCAAGCCGGTCGTCGGTAAACTTTCTGCCTGTCCTGTCACACTATGGAGGCCGCCTGAGAACTATCTGCGCCCTATCCTGTTATGGCTAAGAAGGCCGTTTCTGAACTCTTAGTATGTCCTGTTCTGACCAAGGAGGTCGGTTCTGAATTTTCTGACATTCCAGCCACTGTCAAAAAGGTTGCCCCTGAACTCTCTGCTCACCGTGTTATGGCTAAAGATGCCACTTCTGAACTGTCTGCCAGTCTTGTTACGGCCGCTGAGGCCATTGTTAACCTCTCTGTGCTCTATGTTCCAGTTCTACCTGATCCGCCTTGGTGGTATCCTGCACCATCAGCTCCGCCCTGGTGGTCTTCTGCTCCGCCTGCTCAGCCGTGGTGGTCCTTAGCTCTGCTCTGGTGGTCTTCAGCTCTGCCCTGGCTCCCTGCTCTGTCGGATACGCCCTGGCTCACTGCAATGCCCTGGCCCTCTGCTCCACCAGTTCCTCCTTGGCTCTCCGCTCCGCCGGCTCTGTCTCAGTCCCCTGTTCCTCTCATTCCTCATGGACCTGGCCCTCCATCCCTCCCCCTGTTCCGCCTCCACTCCACCTCCCTCCTGGACTCTGGTCTGTTCAGGTTAAGGAGCGTCTGGAAGCCACTCTTTGGGGGGGCTCTGTCATGATCTCCAGCTCCAACTCCATTCTGTACCTTGCCATTCACTCAGGACTCCATTTCCCATAATCCTTTGCCGGACTCATCATCTATTGCATCACCTGTCACTCATCAGATCTCATCATCAGTTCACAGCTGTCTCACATTAGTAGGCCTATAAGAATAGCACACACACTCTCTGTCATGGCTGGTGATTGAATGTTTAGCCCTTCCGTGTTTTCTAGTTTCCATGTTCCTAAGTTTTGCCTTTCTCGTGTTTTGTTCCTTGGACTGTTACCTTGTTTTTGATTGACTGCTGCCTGCCCTGATCATTGCCCGTCTTGTTGGATTACTCTTTTTTTGTCTCTGCCTTGGATGTTATTGTTTGCTGGTATCTGACCCTGCCTGTCCTGACTACGCTCTTTTTAATAAAGCCTGCTATTGGATCCCCACTTCGTTGTCACGATGCCTCAATTGTTACAATTAGTAATCTGGCCCCTTGGTATAAAGGAGAAAAAATGCTGGCCCTCATCACTATCAAAGTTGTCCATCCCTGGTATATATCATTGAACATACTTCTCTAACAAAATAATATAAAAAGTTTCAGATTTTTTAATTCTCTCAACCATTGTCGAGACCATTGAAAATTTGTCCAAAGTAACACTACTTTGTTTTGTTGATTTTTAATTGGTTTGTGGCCTACTGGCAAAATGCCTCATTTAGCCAATAAATACTTTATTCAATTACAAATTTCTCGTTCAGTTGATTTTCAATTAGTAACACAATAAATTGTTCAGTCTGGTAGCCATGTATCTGGAGGCATGATCATTGTACAAAGCAAAGACCTGACACTTGGACAACACCAAATAAACAAACAAACAAACAAATAAATAAATAAATACAATTCAGCAAACGGCAAAACAACAGTCCGATAACAGTAACCACATAATTTATTCATGCTGCAATGCATGCTGGTAACACACAAAGAGATAGTTCACCCAAAAATGAAAATTCTGTCATTAATTACTCACCCTCATGACGTTTCAAACCTTTCAAAGACCTTCATTCATCTTCGGAACACAAAATAATATATTTTTAATGGAATCTGAGAGCTGTCTGACCCTGCATAGACGCCGCATCTGAAATGTTCCCAAGTCCAGAAATGTAGCAAGGAGATCTGTAAAATAATCCATGTGATATCAGTAGTTCAACCGCAATAATGTGAAGCTACAAGAATACTTTTTGTACACAAAGAAAAAAACTATATTCAACAATAACTTCTCCTTCCGATTAGGGCTGAACGATTAATTGCATTTGCGATAATATCGCGCTATGAGAAAACGCGATTTTCAATCACAGAGGCTGCGATTACACGGTCACGTGACAGGCGAGAGTGACGAGGTGTGTTCTACTTGAAGATTAGATCGGTGTATGACATCAAAGTATGGTGAGAGAAAGCATAAGGAGACGTCCGCACTCTCTTATAGCTCTCGCAGTGCTTTGATGACACACACCCATCGGTCTAAGCAGCGCTGCTTCAAGTCGAGCGCGGGCCATCAGCAGAAAAAGAAAAGAAATAAAACAGTAAACAGCCAAAGGACGTAACTTAGAGTGGGAGATGGATCGGTTTGTGAAAGGGAAGAGAAAAGCCATAGTTGAAGTCGCACAGACCCAGGCAGGTGTTGGTCATTTATAAGCTAAATGCAGAAAATATGACGAGGAATATCTTATTCTTGGCTTCACTCACTGTGTCTATACCGGACGCTACAGTTGTGCGTCGCACCGCAACAGCTCTACACTGGACGCGACAAAGCGACCGTTGCGAATCATTTGAACTTCGTGTCAGTACGTCATAAATAGAACAAGGCATCAGTTTAATGTCGGGTTTTGTCGCGCTGCGCTGCATCCAGTGTACACAGCGTCACTGATTATAATGGGTTCTACTGTATTTTGCCGCTTGCGTCCGGTGTAGACACGTGTTTAATGTCGTTTGTGAGGAGGAAAGCCTGTGTGTGTCCTATGGCTTAGCGGAGAGCATGTAACCCACAAAAAATAAATAAATAACAGAGAGAGAATAATAATAATAACAGTTATTTTCTTTATGCTATTTTTCAATGTTTCAAGTGATGCAGGTGTTTTTTTCCCTGTAGGTTTTTTAAATTAAAAAAAGCATTATTTTTTCATAATGTTTAGTGAAATTATTTGGTAGTCTGAGGTGGAATGAGGATTTGGGAAAGGGGGGCAGTTTTTTTTATAGGTTTAAAGGGGGGCGCGACCAAAAATGTTTGAGAACCACTGGTCTAAAGTTAACAGACAGTGTTTAAAAAGTGCAGTCCACATGTTTACATGTGTTTATTACAGTGACTTTGAATTACCTAAAATAGTGTGGTAAAGCAACAGATTTGTTTTTATATTTCTACTTTAGTTTGTGTGATTTGTTACTGACTTTCATATTAATGTTTACACCAGGCTTATTTAAAAATAATTATTACATGCTTACAAGGTTGGAAGTTCAACAAATCAGTCAATATACTGTGATTGTAGTTGTTAAATAAAAATGTAATTCATATAAATTCATGCATCACCTAATTTCATCGTAACATATAGGCCTTGCCTACAGAAAAGAACATTTATGTTTAATCTATCTAATAGTATGTTGGTCATACTATACAATGATTTAAAGCTTGTCTTTGTTGAATAACACAGAAAATAAAGAGCTTTAAAAAATAATTGCATATTAAATTGCAATCGCAATATTGGTAAAATAAAATCGCAATTAGATTATATTCCAAAATCGGTCAGCCCTACTCCGCATCACCCTGTAGAGCCATTTTGGAGAGTATCAGCTGGTTGTAAACAGCGTATGCTGTTCTGTGTCAGCTGTGTCACGCCGGATCTGTTTCCAACGTTGTTGTGAATTGATCTGTACAGAAACAGCGTATCCGTGTGACGCAGCTGACACAGAACAGTTTACGTCCTGTTTACGCTGTTTATGTCCAGTGGATATTCTCCAAAATGGCATCAGGGTGATGCAGAGGAGACAAATTGTTGAATAAAGTATTTATTTTTGTTTTCTTTGCGTACAAAAAGTATTCTCGCAGCTTCGTATAATTGCGGATGAACCACTGATGTCACATGGATTTTTTAAATGATGTCCTTACTGCCTTTCTGGGCCTTGAACATTTCAGTTGTGTTGCTGTCTATGGAGGGTCAGATAGCTCTCAGATTCCATCAAAAATATCTTAATTTGTGTTCCAAAGATGAACGAAGGTATTACGGGTTTGAAACGACATAAGGGTGAGTAATTAATGACAGAATTTTCATTTTTGGGTGAACTAAAAATGTTCAGACAGCTGTTTTATTAGTTGGGACAACATTTGGGGTAATTATGTTAGTCTTTCATCGGACTTAATGTAATTCACATGTCTTAGTACTTTTTGTGTAAAAAAAAATTTTTTTTTCAAGATTGTAATTTCTGAGTAAAAACTTTTTTTTAGTGTTTTTGTGACTCAAAAGGTCCTGTAAACTGAAAATATGCAGTTCTGTTGTTGTTTTATTTATTTATTTTTTGAACAGTGTTCAAAATGCATTTCTTAGACTCATGGCCATAAGTCTTAGATATACTGTATATACTGGAGATGTGAGAAGCAAGAAGGTAGGATGGAACAGCAAGGATAAATTATGACAGAAATTTAATTTTTGTGAAAAATATAAACTTTTTTTTTTCTTTTTCCTGACAGAATGACAACAAGAGCTTATATGGATGGCCACAGTGTAGCTCCTTTTCAAATAAAAACACAGCGTAAAATCCGCCTCAAAGAATGCCATCTAATCCTCTGTTAAGCTTCTGAATCCAGGTCACCCCTCAGACTTTGTTACCCAACAGTAAAATCCTTGTAGGAGTTTTGAAGCCTTTATCACGACTGTCACAGGAACCTTCGTTCCCCCCTGCCGCCGCAGCTGTCTGGGACGTGGTCTGCTCCACATTTGGCTCCAAGTCCTTTCGCGTCTCTCCAATGTGCCAGTTTTTCATGAGCTATGGCCTGCCAACAGGAGAGCATTCGGCTCAATCTCAGCTTCTGACTTCCCCCTGAAGGCTGGGGAAAGAATATTATCTCTTCGTCTGTCCAGGGAGATGTCACATTGTCTGCGATAGTTGTGGTTATTAGAAGAGGATGATGGAAGGCTGGCACAGAGTGAATTAAGTTTTAAAGTGGCCCATGAGCTGTAGGCTCCATGCAACCAAACTTAACACAGTCAGGGAGAATGATGGAGAAGAGCCAAGGCTCACTACTCTAGCAAAATAGAATTTCCAATGATTTAATTGGGTTTAATACTGCTGATTTGCAGATTCTTCTCAAGGGAATTTCATGGAAGCACACAGTGGGTTCTTGGACTAAACTAATCTCTTTTCAGATTTTATCTGCTTGTTATTCAAGAGAATTTTTTTAAGAACTTACAGGATAATTCATCTCTCAAGAACATGTCTGGTTCATGTTCCACACAAAAGCCCTATTCAGATGGTTATTGTTTCTCATTGTGACGTAAGCTATTTTCAACATTTATAGGGGTTAGTCGGATTTTATTGCCATCCAAATCCATGGAGTTATATATATTATCAATAATATATTATCATAATATATTCAAGGGTTTCCTAAATCATATAATCCTAGATATATATAATAGATATATAATCTATGTATATAATATAGATATATATATCTATAACCCACACACACACACACACAGAACAACAAGTCGTAGGTGACGAACCCTGGAAATTGAAACAAACAACCAGCAAACTGGAACAAAATTTTGAGTGGAAGAGCAACAGCAATTTCCCCTTCCCACTCTATCACTCTGCCTTTGCTCCAGCTCCGGGTTTTACATTTCCTGCTCCCTGCTGACTGGTGAAGGAAACATAAATGCTTCATTTAAAAAAAAAAAAAACTTGCTTCATGCAGAATCATAAAACTCCTTCAAAATGCGCCTTCCACTCGCAACACTCAGTAATTGGTCTGGAAGACACAAGTGCCAAACACTCAGTGCTGTTAAACTAATATCTGCCACTCTTTGAAGCCAAGTGGGGTCACACTTTAGTTTACGGACCATTCCACTATTTTACACTACTAACTGTTTACTATACTTTTGCCTCCATACTAAAACTTGTAATTTTCTCTGCTTATTAATAGTTAGTTAAGTTGTTAAGTTTAAGGTTCTAAAATATGATCATGCAGAATAAGGTATTATTATGTGCTTTGTAAGTATTAATAAACAGCCAATATGATAGTAATATGCATGCTAATAAGCAACTAGTTAATAGTGAGAATTGATCCCTAAACTAAAGTCTTACCGCCTGTTGACCGTCAATCAAGGACCAAAATAAAGATTGCATAACTAATAGTACAAGATCATACGTCTCTCTGCTCCCAACGCTGTATTTATTAGATTTTTTTAAAAAATCCTACAACCAGTACTTTGTGAATTAGTACAATTTTAAATATTTTTTTAATATATAAATATATTTATTATATTCTTTCTTTATTATATATTCTTTGTTTTGTCTGTGATGCTGAGGTGCACTGGGTGGGGAATATGACTGTGGTTTGCTCCACTGAAGCAAAAGACTGGGAATCTTCTGTCTCTGGAGGTGAGGTGAGGGACTAATAGGCCTAATCCTCCCTTAATCCATATACCATTGTCTAAAGTACAAATGCTGTTTGGATTCTATGTACATGAAACGATAGATAGAGGCTCTGTTTTAAAACCCAACAATACAGGTATAATAGTACAAAAACAGTGGTGTTACAATGGTTCTGATCAGAAACACAATTGCTTTTACCAGTTTATCAGTGTGTTTAGGATCTGCATTATGGCCTATCATTTTTATTCCAGATTAAAAAAAAAAAGACTTGGAAATCCTGGTTTAAGACTGAATGTTGAAAACTACAACTACTGGCCTCATGTTCTCCTCGAGCACTCTTTACATAATATGCAGTTTGTAGTTATGATGGCATTGTGATAGCAAGTTCGCCAGGCCCTGAAGAAAAACACTGGACAAAAACAGAGCGAAACATCCACAAACCACAGTGCTTCACAGTTATACCTCAAATTAAGTGTTTGGTTTTCTCCAGCAGTGTTTGGAAGTGTGGCCAAACCACTCCACCTTGGATTCTTCCGTCCAGAGCACATTGCTCCAAGTCCTGTTTCATGTAGTTGTTGGATGGAAAACTTCAATTTTGCCTTATAAAATCTGAATGCAGAGGCTTCTTCCTTACTGATCTCCCATGTAGGCCAGATTTGTGTTCTCTTGGTTGACTGGTGCACATTCACAATGTTCCTCATAAGCCTTAAAAATCTTCCCTGTGAGGAGCTCAAGTAGCCCTTTGGATATTGTCATGATGATACCATTATAAAGTGTACTTCTTTTTCACAAGGGATGGTATGTTCAATACAACTACACTTAGACAATAGTATCTAGCTAGTCATGATCTATTACACCCAAAATCTATGTGCTACATATTTTTGCACTTATTGGAGTATCAACTAATTAGCTTAGCAATATGCTATTGTCAGATTTTATGGAATCAACTGTGTCTATTAAGCTCAGGTCACATTAGCTGACTCAAAATCTTTCAACGGTAGGGGATGTCACATCTGCTTTTTGCCTCTTCTGTTGGAGGCTCTGTCATACTGGCTAAGGGAGGAAGAAGCATGACATCAAACAACTGCCTGTGACATTTCTTAATGATTCCCTGTCTGCTGTTGCAAATAAGAGCAGGATCTCAGAGCAAACTTGCACATTTGTAGCAGACTGAATTAGGATGCAGTTCCCGGAGTGACTTTGCCCTGTGAATGTTTGCAGTGTAGATTTGTCCCGGCTTCTGGGAAAATGAATGGGAAAGAAAAGCTTTATGGACTACATTTGTGGAATAAAGTTGATTACAATAGTAAATGTTTACAAATAATGATCTCTTTGTAAATATTCAAATACATATGCAAATACATATATTATTATAAGAAAACTTATATTACAGACCATCAGTCTGCCTGATTACAGGTGATAATGTTATAAATAATGTTCAGTTTCTTGCACAGACTGATCATTTCACTTCATAAGACCTCAATATATCATCATCAGGAGCCATGGGTATTTATTTTGTATTGCCTGTATCCACCTTATTTTTTACAGTAAGAGAGCTGGCATGTCTATTTGTATCCACTTCCAGCTAATTTTAGCTGTACAAAACAGCTCGTTTTGCTGCGTGATATTGCAAACTGGAGTTTCTTACCATAATATTTTAATATATAAACACAATGGCTTGTAGCACGAACAATTACACCGTTTATTGCACTTTGTTATACGTGGCTAATGAAATGGAAGTCTCACACATTCACAGAAACAATCTTCCTTCCACATTAAAAAATAAGGTGGATATGATATTTTAATTCTCAAAGTGCCAGTAGCCATGGACTATAAATTTATGAATTATCAAAGATCAGCTAAAAACTGTACTAATGAAACGTTACTGTACTAATGAAGAAAAAAAAACTTTGAATATAGCTTTCCTTTTTGAGTGAACTATCCCTTTAATCTTGTGCAAAAACATATGAAATAACACTTAACTTCAAACATTTATTCTCCTTACACAGTCTGAAGCTGTAACTGATTCAGTTTGAGTTCTGCTTAATATAAGTGTTCACATAATCTAATAAGTGCTTTAAACTTTCAGTAATATTTGAGTGAAATGATCTCATTTCAGGTGTCACTTCTTTTATCTTTTATTTGAGTGACTTTATTTATCTTTGTTTGCTGCATTTTAAATAATCAACGGTGTTGATCTGATTTGCATTCTTTATAGACTGCAGGCAGAAACCTGATGCAATTACATGCATGGAAAACAAAAGCACAACATCTTTTTAATGCACTTTGCACTTCACCGGCCCTGAAACTCAGTTAGCAGCATGCATTTGCACATTGATCTGACCTACATCAGTGGACCTGTACTAAGCATTCGCACACACACACACACCGCAGCTGTACGAGAGCCAGTTTTCACAAAGTGATAAAGTGCTGGCAGCAAAATTATCCAGTCAATATTAGAAAGCCCTTGGAAATTATAACAAATAGTTCACTAGTGAAAATGCTTCTGCAATTTTCTCATTTAAAACAAGTTGTTTTTTTTCATTACAGCTACATAACAAATGATCAGTTTCAGAATGTCTTTTGTTTATTTTAAAGGTTTAAATAAAACCTTGTATCCCAGATTTTCAAACTTTTGAACTGCGCTGTAAATGACTGTCACATCTATCTTCATCTAGCTCAGATTCGCCCTTACCAATCCATAGCACCATGACAACGGCATGAAATATGGATTGTTTGGATGCAGTCTGCATTATATAAAGTGCCTCGCTCAGATTTACGGGTCACTTAGGGATGCGCACATAATCCTAAACCGTTCTGAAAAGAGTGCGAGGACACACAATCAGTGCTTAAGTTCCCACAAGCTCCTACATTTATTCGTCAAGTTTCTTTGAGTAAACTGTTCATAATGGTCGGGTTTTCAAGTGGCCTGAAAAATGCATGAACTAAACTGTCAGGAGCATTTGCGGAGAATGTGAAAGTCTGACTCAATGTTAATTTCAGGGTTTACATAATTGATGGAGTCGAGGTGAAAGAGCATTTATCTTCAGACAGATTTCTCCATCAGAAAATATTGTATATGTGCACAGCACTTCCTGTAGGTTCCTGAATTAATCACTCCACAAAAAGCAACATCAAATATATAAATAAAACTGTTTTAGTGCATAGTCATACCTCATATACTCACAAAACATGTTCTTGTAATTTTGCACATGATAATGATAATTCTTGTTATTTTCACAGTTGTCATCAAAGCATGTGGCAATTTTAGGGAGTTCACAGCCTCTTTCATCTCTGGTCAAACAGAACTGTCTGCCTAGAATTTGAAATATTGTTTATGAATGTCAATATCTCTCTCATTTGATGCTATCTATCTGTTACCATGGGGTTCTTTTGAAACGTGGCAGTTATGCATGAATCTGAAGTCAGTTGTGATCACCTAAAGGTGACAGGTAATTGGCCAGTGGCAACAGCTTATGTTCAAAAGGAGCTAATTATGAATCAAAAAATCTATCTTTTTTTCTTAACCGGAAAAAAAAAAAAATAATAAAAAAACATAATATATATATATTATATTATATATAATATATATATATCTATATTATCTATAATGCCTTGAAGAAACGTCCCCCCAAAATGAAATTCCCATCTTCTACTCACCTTAGGACATCTGAACCCTACTGTATGCCTTTCTTTCTTCTGAGGAATGAAAACAATTTTTGTTTATAAAATAAAAACAAAAAACTGGTCTTATTTTCTCCCTTTGTGCCTTCAAATGGACCCAAAAGTGCCATAAAATCATAACACTATCTTTTAGAAAGTAACTCGTATGAAGTGACTCATTGCCACCAATGATCTCTACGATCAACTTAGGCTTGCGATGCTTTTTGGAGACGCAGCCATGATATGTCATTTATTTTTTAGGCTGTTTCTCACACAAAACAACCATAGAGTTTCATAAGCCTTGGAACATTGAGCACAAATAAAGTTGAGAATAAACATCTTGTTCTTGTAGATTTTGGAACAAATGAAATGTGTAAATGTTGTTTTTGTTTATGGTTGCGGATGCTGACGGGGGACTTGTTTAGTTGAAACCTACAAATTTGTTTCCAATAAAAAGGTAGGCTGTTTTTCACTTTGAAATGAAGGGACCACTGTTGATTAGAGCACAGCACGAGAGCTTTCTGAGAAGGTGCTTGAAGCTCCTCAGCTAGATGGGTCCGGTCTTAGTCATCACACTGATGGAGCTCTCGTATGAGTGGACTGACATAAGAGGAAGTTCTGGCACCCACTTCCCATTAGTCACCAGCAGCCCCCTCTTTACCTCACAAGAACACCTACTCACAAACACTTCAGTAAACACAAATCAACAAAATCACATCTCACCTCAGGAAGGGCCATTTTACACCTGCACGGCAATAAAAAAAAAAGCTTTCTTAATCAGTACTTTATCCATAAACATAATTAAAACAAGATAAAACTGTATCTGAGAATATATACACAATTAAGTTTTTTTTTTATTAAATTAGGAAAAAAATGTCTATTAAGGTTGTGAGTTCGAATCCCAGTGAATGTATAAACTCAAATGTATACATTCAATGCACTGTAAGTTGCTTTGGATAAATGCATCGGTCAAATGTTAATATACATAAATGTTAAAAGGTTTGGGGTCATATTAATAATGAAATAAAACAGTAAAATGGTGAATTATTATTGTCATTTTGGCACCGTGACTCAAATTTGTAGCGGCGCTGTACGAAAACGGTTTCGTCTATCAACACGAAATCCATAACATTTGGTCAGCAAGGTCTGAAGATGATAGGATTGGAATTTGGTGAAAATTGAACCAACGATCTAGGAAAAAGGATTTTTAAAGAAAATCAAAATGGCGGACAGGAAATTTGGCTGACAATGGCAAAATTGGTATCACTGTTCTCAGCATGACCCAAACAATCTATGAATACCAGTTTCATTACAACAGGCAAAATTCACAGAAAGCTATTAGCATTTATTTGAAATTTCATTCAATTTCATCAACTTTTGACCACAAGGTGGCACTGTCTCAAAACGTTTTGAGTACTTTCAGATCATGGTCTCGATAGTACATACAAAGTTTCGTAATGGTACACCAATGGATTCGTAAAATATAACATTTTATATCATAATACTCTATTGTAGTTAATGGCAATTTCATGTTTTGTTCAATTATAGCGCCAATAAGAGGCACAATCCCACCAAATTGTTTCTGTGTCCTTAGAGTGTGCCCATACATATGCGTGTCAAATGTGTATCTCATTTTGTTTTGGAGTTATATACATTTTTATATATGAGAAGAGAAAAAATGACTGATGTCTGACTTCGTTTGCATTTTTTTTGCCTCTTACTATCAAAATTTTGGCAATTGGGCTTTGACATTTATCTGGCATGCTGTTTTAGAATTTCCTACGGTGGTTTCGTGTCCATCGGAGTAATGGTTTCTAAGATATTGGCAAATGTTTTTTTAAGCGCTAAAATGCAACGTTGCACAAACCATAAGGCAAAACCTGGCATGTTTGGTATCGCTGGACTCGGCAAGGATTCAGGAGTCTAAAAAGGTGACAATGAAAATATGTGAAAATAAGTCAACCACACCCAAAGTTATAAGCATGTGAATATTTGTTTTTACCACTAGGTGGCGCTGGCTCAAAACTTCTCACACTCCTTCAGGGCATCGTGCTGATGACCCATAACAAGTTTCGTAACGATACATCAATGCGTTTGTGAAATATAGCATTTTACAAAAAAATTCAAAATGGCCCACACCCAAAATGGCTGACATGGGAAAATTGGGTATCATTCGACTCAGCATGATGCACCCAATCGAAAGAGACCAGTTTTGTGATTTTTGGCCAAACTGTTCAGAAGTAAAATGTAAAAATATGAATTTTATATGATAATTTTATGAATATTTTATATGATAATTTTATGAATATCTCCTGACCACTAGGAGGCACAGTGCCGAAACACTCCAGGTAGTCTCAGGTCATGCTTGTTATAACACACACCACGTTTGGTCTCAATGCGCCAAACCGTTGTGGAGATATAGCCTCACATGCATTTTTGTGTTCTTTTTGTCTAATTCATTCGTGTGTTATTAGAGAACGGTTGAACGAATCAACTTGAATTCCATAAATTTTTGCCAGCATGGCCTGTAGATGATCTGACCCAATTTTGGTGAAAATCAGACAAACCGTCTAGGAGGAGTTCAAAAAAGTAGGTTTAACATACGATTAAAAATAGCGAAAAAACTAAACCTTACGATTGTGGTGTCCATTCTCGGCATGAGCCAAAGAATCAGATGAAAAAATAATTCCCTTCTGTGCCTTACGGTTCAAAAGTTATTTGCATAAAAATGAGTGAAACTTTGGACAAGTGGTGGCGCTAGAGAGTTTGAGTTAGAGGCTCCAAACTTGCTATGGTTAATGTTGGGACTGTCCTCTACCAGTGTGCCAAATTTCGCAACTTTCCCGCAAGCGATTCTATGGGCTGCCATAGACTCAATAGCGGAAGAAGAAGAAGAAGAAGAAGAAGAAGAAGAAGAAGAAGAAGAAGAAGAAGAAGAAGAAGAAGAAGAAGAAAAAGTACACCAACGGATACAATAGGTGCCATCGCACCTTCGGTGCTTGGCCCCTAATAATAATACTACTACTACTAATAATAATAATAATAGTGTAGGTGTAAATTAATTTCAAAGCATTTGATTAATTTTTAGAGTTGCATTTGTAGTGTAAACACATGATGCATCCTGGACAACAGCATAACAGGTTTCTAAAAACACTCATTTTATGCCAAAATGTATTTTCTTTCCATTTAATTTTAGAGTGAAATATGACCCGGTCAAGCTCTTTCTGAGTTTCACCCGTACACAGGTTTTTCTGTTGTGATGTTGAGCTGACTTGATCTTTCTGGGTGGAGAATAAGAATATTGTGCTCTATGTTTGGAAATGGTAGACACATGTGACTTCCTTGCAATTGTAGTGTAAACACTAATGCATCCTGATGCGTCCTGGACAACGATGAAGGAATGCTTGCTCAACGACCACGCAATCACTCTGGAAAAACAAGCACTTTAAGCTTTATGAGTTTTTGCAAACAAGAAAACAACTGTCTGGTTGAGAAAATATTTCATGGAACATCTTCCATGTGACTAACATCAACATGCAGCAACATAGACTGTCTGAAGTGCATCCAAAGTTCAGTTAACAGATTCTTCTTTAAAATAACAATGAGCATTCCAGAAACAATCACATTTGAGGTTACTATTTGTTCTAGCTTTATTTATTATTATTTTTTTTTTTTTAATCAACACTTGTATATGTTAGGACATACAGATGTAGAGATACTGGATTAATAATTCACCAATGTTAAAAAGGCATTGTAATCTAACAAAAAAAATAAATAGAAATGCAAATTTTTTGTGTGCACAGATTTATCGCTACATCAAGTTTCCCAGCTATTTAACATCCTGCGACTATCTATAAATGGAAGAGATTTCAGGCCACTGGCACTGGCAGTGTGTTCAGGCTGGGACGTCTCACCAAATTCAACTCAAAAGCAGATCACAGCTCGTTTCAGGAACTCTTCAAGAACCCCAGGAGGTCAGCAAGAGATCTACAGGAACAGTCAATGTGCACCAATCAATAATTCTATTCAATGTGCACTTGTAGTGTCATTTTTAAAAATATAAAAGTAAATAACAAGAAAGATGCAGACGGACAAGATAGGCGTTATGCAGACGCAGCAGACCCAGCTGAAAATGAAACCCTGTCGTATTCTGCTTAAGTTGAACTCGAAGGAAATGAAGTGAAGCCCTGGCCATATTTATGCTCTATTATGCAGTGTAAGCTGTGTTTGCCTAGGGAGACCAAACTAGCAGCTTATAAAATCTCGAAATCAACCCTTTGCGAGCATGTAGAGGTAAGCTAAATACTTGCATCATTGCATTGGTGGTTAAAATGAAGCTGACAGTTTAGCAAAAGGTTTTGCACAAATTAGCCAAAAAGACAGTGGTGCAGGGTGTGCGATATACTGTATATCGTCTGCAATAATATCGTAATTGTTTTAGCGATGTGCACATTGACATTATCAGTATTTTGCCAAAAACCAAACAAAACACTCCTACAGAGTGCCGTGAAGTCTAGTAGATAGACTAACGTTCGCAGACGGCCTCCCTGTACAGACCGACTGGCGGAAGTACAGTATCTTGAACAGAGCTGAGAAGATTCGCATATGGGCCTCTTGACTGAGGCAGGACATTCAAAGGATTCAAAAACTGTCTCCTTGACCACAACAGGACAGGAAGGGAGTTTACCAGTAATTGCCAATGCCATGGAGGCTTGAACTGGACAACCAGCAACCACTTCAGGAGGTTCTGCAGCAGAAGCCACCACCTCGGGAGGAGTTTTAGTGAGTTCAAGGACTAGAGTGACCTTTGGGGAGGATTCAAGGACAGAAGTAAGCTTTAGTCCGGACTCATGAACTGTAGTCGGCTCTGGGGAGAACTCATTAATTAGAGCAGATTCCTGGCTTAACTCTAGAGCAAGATCAGCACCTGGCTGAGCTCTGGGATGAAGCGAGAGTCTGGTTGAGCTTCTGGACGAACAGATCCCTCCTTGTTCAGTATGCTGAAGGAGAGAGGGGAGTAACGGCACGGGCAGGCTTTACAGTTGAAGACGGATCCTCCTTGTTCAGATGTACTGAGCTCTGGTCAAGGGCTGGAGCCTGCACTGGACTCTGGTCGGGAACAAATACCTTCTCTGGGCCAAACTCTGGATCAGAAACTCTCTCTGGGCCAAACTTTGGAACAGGAGTCCTCTCTGGGCTAGACTCGGGAACAGGATCCCTCTCGGGGCTAAACTCTGGAACGCAAGCCTTCTCTCGACTCTGGTCAGGGGCTTGAGCAGATCTGGAGCTGTGCTCTGAGATGAGTGCATGCTCTGGATGGGATTCTCGTACGGGTCTTTGGACTGAAGGTAAACTTAGATTTAACTCACTGGTACAAGTGGGCTCTGATGAAAATTTAAGGATTAGAGCAGGCTCTGATGCAGACTCTGAGGCCAGAACAAACTCTGTACTGAAATTTGGGGTCGGAACAGACTTGAGACTGAACTCTAGAATTGAAACGGACTCTGAATTAGTTTGGACTGTAATGGATTCTGGATTGAACTTAATGAAATGAATTTCAGACTCAAGGGCTGGAGCCCACACAGGAGCAGACTCAGGGGCTGGAGCCGACACTTGAGTGGACTGAGGGGCTGGAGCTGACACTGAAGCGGACTCAGGGGCTGGAGCCGACACTGGAGCGAACTCAGTGAGCTCCCAGTCTGGAGTGGATTCTTGAGTGGATGTAGGAGCAGACTTTGAAACGGCCCATGCACTCAGAACAGCCACGAGGTTGAAGGCGAGGACAGCTTTCTTGACTATGGAAGCAGCTGTAAGATTGGGCTGCTCTGTAGTGGCTTCTGTGGCCTTCTGTTCTAGAGCAGGTTGTTTAGGAACCTCTGAGACCACCGAACTAGAGACCACAGGGGGTCAGGTCCTCCAGGACCACCAGCCTTGGAATCTCCGGAGTTGGGTCCTCCAAAAATGCACTGGCAGACTCTGCCTTCCCCGAGGGGTTTACAAATGGAGATTGTGTGGGCACTGGATCAGCCTTAGGGACTAGACTAGGTTCTGGAACTGACACGGGGACTGGACAGGGCTTTGGTGTCATGCCATGGGACTGGAGTGAGTACTGGGACAACGGCCACCTTGTGTGATGTCTGGCAATCAGTGGCCATGTTTGGTGATAACTGACGGTCAGTGGCCATGATCAGTGTACACTGACAATCAGCGGTCATAATGGGTGATAACTGGAGATCGGTGGCACTGATGAGTGATGACTGAACGTCGGCGGCCATGTTGTATGCAGACTCGGGACTGGCGGCCATGATGGGTGATGACTCCGCAATGGCGGCCATGATGGGTGAGAACTAAAGATCGGTGGCCCTGATGAGTAATGACTGTAGGTCAGCGGCCATGTTGCATGCAGACTCGGGATTGGTGGCCATGACTGGTTATCATCAGCCACTTTGCCTACGGTGAATGCTGATCCAACTATCCAAAGAGCAAAGTTGATATAAGAATCCAGCTCCCAGCTTGGATTAGCCATAAGCATGACGAACAGGATATGATCATCCAGTCCGTACCTCCAATTAAAGTAAGGTCATCACCGGCTGCCCAGCTACAGCAGTTGAGGAAGTCCTGGACATACAATTCCAGATCCCGGCAGTTCTGAAAGAGGAACCGGGTGATGGTAGACTGGTTGCGGTCATTACTCCAAGGAGTTATGTTGATGAAGGCCCGTTGTCCTCGCATACTGTCTTAAGTTTGGTCTGGTCTTCTGTCACAACAGGATTGAGACGGACAAGGTTGGTACAGGTTATACAAGCTTCTTTATTTCCACAAATAGATTGCCAACTCAAACTCAAGAAGATGGGTTGGTTTTTAGCGGGTTTCGTCGCCATGGTAACTTACGCTACATGGCTACACTGCTCCCGAGCAGGTTTTATTCTGGGTTAGAGATCACAAACCCAAACCAATCAGCTGTGAGCAAAGTGATATATATCTAATGCAGTGAAGCCACTCCCCCGTATCTCTCACTCCAAATTAAAGCAGTTTACAGTCAAAGAATTTTAGAGACAAAATTGTCAGACTTTTGCAGCTACTTATTTTATATATTTGTATTATATTAATTGTAATTGTTTATAATTCATTTAGTATATTCATATAATTATTATATGAAGTGGCAATACATTTTAAGTTTCATATTTAAGAAAAGGGAAACTCATGGTTTTTGGTTCCAGTAAACTAAACCTCTCGGTTAGTTACCATAGTAACTTAGTCTGTGAACCTAACCTGGTCTGGAGCAGGTTTTCTTCTGTAAACCCAGTTTCTTTCCCCCTTTTTAAAGCATAAGCCATGTTTAAATACCTCGTTCATTCATTCACGCAGCAAAAATTGCTTTTAATGTTGAGATTTTTGCCTTATTTCAAGTACAAATATCTAAAAATGTTTAAATCATGATGCATTTTCTATGTAAGAAAATATATATACGATATTTAGTCTTGTTTCCTGGGGTAAACACAAATAAAATTATCTGCCAGTGGGGTAAGAAAATTAATCTTAATGAAAACGGAAACAAGATTATTTTTCTCACCGGACCACTTTCATTTTCATCATCTTTTTATAAGGGATCCTGTAGATAAGGAGGCTGCATTAATTCGTGGGGAGTTACTTCACAGAATTTTTATTATTTTGCCATATCCACATGCATATTTTTTTGAGTAGTACCATTTTTAAATGGCGTTCACTTAATAACATCTTGTTGCGACCTCTAAGTAACCTAATAATTAGAATTTCCTTTAGGATTTCCAGTGTGGTTGGATGCATTGATTACACACATTCTCACCATCGCACCTTCCGAAAATGAAACTCATTACTGTATGGATTATTGGTATTTCTGCCAGCTTTCACCATTGATAACATTTATTTAGAGCTAAAATTACGTATTGTATGCGGAAGTCTTTTTGTCGGGTGCTGTTGCCATGGTGAATCATAATTTCGGAGCGCCATTGATCATGGCTTTTCATAGTCATGGTGCACACACTAAACACAGAGTAAACCTACTCAGAGTGGATTGAACTAACTCTGTTCAGCTGTTCTGAAACCGAAAACTCAGAGTTTCCAATCTCAGTTAAGTCAACTCAGAGTTCAAGTTTTAACTCAGAGTTTGTAGTACTTCCTTTCTGGAATACACCCCAGGTTTGGCTTTATCGGGTTTTGTCAACTCAAAACTTACTCTGCAGCTCTGAGTTTGTTCATATCTCGCTTAGCGCTACAGGTCACTGACAACCATGTGTGTTTGGTGCTGGCTTATGAAGAGGGACTGATGAGGCTGAGGGCAGACAGGTGTGGTGATTGTTGAGTGCGCACAGGTGGTAGCCAGAGGGGATGATGGGAACTGTAGTGTGTTGAGATGGCTGAGCTGGTGACTGTGACATATAATGCATAATACATTAGGCTTAAGTAAAATGTTACCAACTTTACTTACATTTTTACAACACTATGTTGTAAGCATGTTGCATTGGATAATCAAAAGTTCTAGACACACTTGCAGTCTTCATGTCCACTTGAATGCTTGGGCCAATTACAGGAAATATGTCATATGAGTATGTTCAGTTCTGTTCTGTTTTAGTCTAGTTCCAACACTATCTCACGACCAATTTGTACGTATTTTACGAGGTGGCTAATTTGTACAAATTCTTGCGACCTAACCTGTATAATTTGTCTAGACCCCAGTGACGGGTAGGTTTAGGTTAGGTATAGGTCATTCGTACAAATTCATACGAATTGTGCAACTCATAAAATACGTATGATTTAGCAATATGTTGCTCATTGGTTTATTGATTATGCTCACCTGCCCTTCCTTGTTTGTTTGTCTGTATATATAGTTTCTGTATAGTTACAGTTTCTGTTGTTCATGGTCCGTTCTCATTATTACGTGATTTGTTTGCTCTTGTCTTGTATGTTGTCTTGTATAAAGTATATTTTAGTTTACCATATGCTTGTCAGATTCAGTAGTACACTTTAACCGTATTTCAACGACAACATAAGTGACTCACTTAAGTTAACTTAAGTTCATCAGCAGATTGCATTTAAAATAAATTTAAACTCATATAAATTTTGTTAAACTGACATACAATTCAGTGTCTGAAGACATTAAAATAACTAGCTTCAATGTGAACTTAATGTAAAGTATAATATTTCCACAATATCTACTCTTATTCAAAAGTAAGTGTGCTTCTTCATATGGGTATATCGACACATTACACCTTGTTTAGATCACATATATTAAAAAAAAAAAAACAATAAGACACATTCATTTGGGCAGAAAGTCTGGAACTCGCCTAAAAAGATTAATTCTATTCTTATTTATCACTGCTTTACTTATAGTGCAACATCTCAGTGTCCCCTGCCAAGATTTAATCGAAGTTGTCTTTTGCATATGCAGTGGTGAATAATGTTAAGTTGGATCATATTTTCACTTAAAAGGCCAATAATATTAGCTTTCCACGATGCACTGCATGAGAGAAAAACTAAACTCAGGGTGTGTGTTTAACTGTGTTTAAAAATCAGTGAGCCAGAGCCAAGGCAGCATGAGAATGCTTCATGATTTATTCTGTGACTATATGTTACATACATATACAGTATGTCAGAAAACAAGTACTTGCATGTGAATGTTCACTGTTTTGCATTTAAACTCTGGGAATGTGATGCCTTTATTGTTTTTTATTCCCCTCCAGGTGATGAGTCACAGTGAGCTGAAATGTGAATGTGTGGGGAAAAAAGAACAGACTTGATATCAGGTACGGACGAAAAGAAGGCATTGCAAAAAACTTGCAGAGACGGCATTTCAGAAGGCAAAATCCAGTCTAAGATCTCCCTGCAAATCAAAGGTAACTGTCATGCAATATAATATAACAACTCCTCATTGTTAAAAATGTCATAGTGTTGCTTTATAATGTATAGTGCAATGGGTGATTATGAAAATGGTTCATTTGTCCATCCAATTAAATATCAGTGTTGTTTTAGACTCCAGTGACTTTCACGGAATGCGTTGAAACAGTCTTCAAAATATCTTCTTTTGTTCCACAGAAGAAAGTTGCACAACATGAGGGTGACTAAGATGTTAATGTCCTGGAATGTGGGGTTAAAAAATAAATAAAAATCCTAACCTCAAGAAAAAAAATATTTGTGATAGTATGTCTGTAACTATTAGTCTAATAACTGTTTTAATAAAGGGCAATTCCTGTATTCCTGTATGCACTAAAGATGCCAGTAGGTGGTGGTAATTGTTTTCATTAATGAGAAAGTCATTCATTCAATTGATTCATTCAAACAGCTGATTCATTCAGGTATTAAGTAAATAGCTCTCATTATGAATGGGATATTGAATTATTGGTTCACTCGATTCGTTCAAAACATGGATTAATTTAGAAACAAATCACCACTGTTTGCTGCTAAAAGATTCACAATAGTTTTTTCTGTGGCTATGTAGGTAATATTTTATAATGTGTCAAAATTTAACTTTATTAACTTATTTATTGCCCTGTAGTACAAAACCAATATCACATTTGCATTTGTGCCATTCAGGAAAAAAACAGCACTCGTGTGATACTGCATTTGTTGCTTGTGGGATATTGCTTATATGATATACAGTAAATATGAGGAAAAAACTCTCATAGGGACATTTTTGCCCCGTTTAGGCTACTTCATGCAGTGAGTTGTTTTGAAATATAGCCATGTACCAAATGCATATAGCCATGTACCAAATGCATAAATATAATGTAAAATATATTACTTGGAATACTGGCATGTCAGGTCTGAAATGTAATATAACTGTAATATAACTGCATTACATAGGCTACATCATGCAGTGAGTTGTTGCCCTCATGTTCATCATCATCATGTTCATCACCAATCAACTGTATGAAATGTAAGATTGGCCACACACTTTAATATTTTAAGACCGATTCAAGGCTTGTCACAAACAAATTTTGTCCAAAAAAATCTCATTTGTGTGATGTCATTACAATTATTTTATAGAGCCCGCACGATCTCGACATGTTTGATATTTACAACTCTTGGAGGAGGACGGCAAACAGAGTCCATGGTGGAAACGACTGAGGGAGGAGCCAGGGAGGAGACAAGAGGAGCCAGGGTGGACCAGATGGAAGGAGGAGACCGGAGGCATTTGGAGCAGGAGGAGCCAGGAGGGACCCAAGCCACAGCCATGAAGGTGACCTACGGTGGAGCCGACGAAGGGAGGAGCCATGGTGGAGGAAGGGCTGATGACTCCAGAGGGCCGACCGACGGCGGGCGGAACAGGTGGAGGAGGAACCCGAGCTAGGGTGACGAAGAGGATCCGGAGGGCCAAGGTGGAACAGATGGCTCTGGCAACCGAGGTGAAGGCGGGGATCCGGAAGGCCACTGTGGAGCCAAAGCGACAGAGGACCGAGGTGGAGCCGAAGGGAAGGACGAGCCTGACAGAGTCGGAGGGACGGAGGGAAGAGGCACAGCCGGAGGAGTGGAGTCCCAAGGCGACGGATGGTCGGCGACAGACCAAGGCGGAACCAGAGGGACGTTGCAGCCCGGCGGAGCCAGTGGACTGCTGGGCCATGGCGGAAAGGAGGGAGCTAGGAGCCATGGTGGAGCCGCTGGGTCATTGGGCCGAGGTGAAGTATGGGACTCAGAGGCTGGAGGCGAAGACAGGGGATCCTCCAGCCATGATGCCAATGGAGACTGGCAGACCCACGGTGATCCCACCGCACAGATGGTGGGCTGAGGGTGAGCAGAGGGGCTGCCAGACGACAGCTGTGGAGGAGGCAGGAGCGGGAGGGTGGGTGGTGATTTGTGAACCTCCGGGCTCTCAGGGCTGGTTTGCGCTGCCCACCCACACCAAATCATGACTCCCAGCACCAGGAGCGCATCAGAGAGGGGAACGTCAGGGCTGGCCGGCAGTTCAGGACAAACAGAAAGTTCATAAATGGCCTCCTTGGCCAAAAAAGGACTGATGGAGTTCAGACAAAGGCAGGAGGACAGCAGGCAGGTATATATATCCATCAAATCCCGTTCAACATCCAACAGTCCCAGATCCAGTTTAAGCTCACCCTCAGCCATGGTGCAGTGGGTGGAGCTTCCCTCTGCACTCACGCTGTCCATCGCGCTCTCCCCTGATTGCGAGCACTGTAGCTGGCTCTCGCACCCGGTCTGACGTCACTTGAAGCTCTGGCTCTGAGGCGATCCTCAGCTCTGTCCATTAGGCGATGGCTCGTCGGTTGTGGTGGGCTCAGGCTCTCCATCATCGGTGGGCTTAGGCTCTTGCTCCGTGCAGCAGGGTGATGGTGGGCTGGGCTCTGGGTCTGGTTGTGTTCTGGATCGGGGCCGGACGCTCTTCAGACACCTGATAATTGCCTCCCTCCAGCACAGTCCAGTGGTATCTGGGAGGTCGACGGGGCGGTGGTAATTAGCCCCGTTCCAGAACAGTGAGTTCAGTGTAGCGTCATCCAACGCCATTGACATGGCGAGCTCACTGAACTCACTCGCATATTCCAAGAAGGGCAAGTCTTTACGGGCTAGGGAGGTGAATTGTCCATGAAGGGGAGAAAAAAAATAAACACTTTCAAAATACGAAAAAAACAAAATGGGTGAAAAAAAGCGAGGCTCACTTTTCTTTGTCGGTCCGGTATTCTGTCAAGAACTACTGTGTGGAAGCGAGGAACACAAAGACGGAGGAGATTTCGTTTATCACACTTTAATATTCCAGACAATGGGTGACAGAGGGCAGGCAGGAGACACACGTAGCACATAACATTGAGACAATATCAGACAAAGGAATCACAGGACAGACTACACTACAAGTAGGGTGAAGTCAGCTAAAATGGGCCACGTTTTGGTAAATGACTAATAATAATATATATCACCTGACTTCAGTGTCACCATCCTTCTCAGCTTCTAACAAATCTTTTAGGCTTTATTTAAAATGTTAGAACATTTTTTCAAGAGTGCTATTATAAAAACAATCAGGCTGTAAAAGTGGACTACCTGTTCATTGTGATGTCCCTGTTTATGTTTAATGTCCCCAGCAACTTAGTCCCATTTATACTAGACAAACCATTAAAAATTTCACAAGAGGGTACTACTAATGTATTTTATGTCTTAGAATAAAATGCAAAAATATCTCAAGCTTGTGTGTACCACAGTCAGGAAGATTGAGCCAGAAGTGTTAAAATGTTCATTCTTTTCTCGGTTTTGGCCTACAAAAATATGTCATCCCTGCAGCTCTCTAATTTTCATATATATTGAAGAATGTTTGGAAATTCTGCCTCAACAGAGCAAGCCAATATTGTCAGTGGAGGAAGGGGGCTGAGCAGCAGGTGAGTATCATAGATCTACAGCAATCTTTAAAAATGCAGAAGATACCATCAGCCTGGTTTTAAATTAGCTCCCAGCCTGAGGTGCCTGGAATAAGAAGCCCATTGGTTCAGGGTTCATGAAGCATCTACAGGGAGTTAATGAATGAATGCTCAACTACTGTCCAATCCACCAAATCCAATCCAGAGCCGTCGATGGAGCCATTACATCCAGCACCTCTTGTAAGAAGTGATAAAATATATACCTTCAATGCAATGCAAAACACTTTTGATAAAACCATGGGCCAAGTGCATACATGGAATGTAAATTATATTTCTTGGAATGCTGGCATGTCAGTCCTGAAATGTAGTGGGATAATGAACCAGACTTAAACACCCAACCACCACCACCACCACTCCCACCAGTTCTTTAAACATCAGAAGGAAAATTTGCAGGTTAGGTTGCATCTGCCTCTGTAAAATCCATCCAAGAAAATTATTAATTTAGGTGACACTTTATTTCGATAGTCCACTTTAGACATTCTATTAACAGTAAGTAACTTTGCAACTACATGTCAACTAGCAGTTAGTAGAGTATTAGTAGACTATCTGCTTAATATCTTCTAACACTTTCTTTGTCAACATTCTACTAACCCTAAACCTACCCTAACAGTCTACTCTGAGAGTTAGTAGACATGTAGTTGCAGATTAATGATAATTAGTTGACATGTAGTTACAAAGTTACTTATAGTTAATAAAATGTCTAAAGTGGACTATCGAAATAAAGTATAACCTTAAGTTATATTGTATCGATAAACATCAACATGCCAGATATAATAAAACTGCATGTAATGTGACTTGAGATTCAAATGCTATTGACATTGCATGTTATATTTGGTAAACAGTAAAGTAGGTGTTGAAATGATTTATGCTCATGCCCATTCCATCTGTTCAGATTATTGCTTTCAAGTCAATATAACCTATCATTGGCGCCGTGCACACAAATGGTAGGAACTGTGCATTAACACACCCACAGTTTAATGAAGACCTTCACAGCAGAAAATCCTCCCCTGAGCTTTAAAATGAGTGCATGTGTGGGATGCTCACACATTTGGACAAATGTGGCTTTATTGTGTAATATGCTGTAATATTTAAAACTCGAAACTCACTTCTCAGTCCAAAAACACCATTTATTGAAACAGTTTCCAATGCGACTTGCTTCAAGATCAGCCTCTGAATATTATTATAATGAATACATGGGGAACATTTTTTTTAAATTTGAATTGCATATACAATTTCCATCCTTTTACATTACACAGTTTTACCATAAAATAATAAACTTATTTTGATGCATATTTGTCAGTCCTACATAAATGAAACAGGTGAGAAATAGAAAAGATTTATGTGATAGTACTATTAAATGGAATGCGTTTTACATACACAATAACCAGGTTTATATATTAATCATCAATATATCCAGATTGTGTAAGAATCCACCCGCTGGCCCAAAAAGTGGAATCCAGCGGCCTGGTCAAAGGTTTAATGCATAGTCGGTCTTTTACTTGCGCCTCTGAATTTATCAGGATTTAGTTTCAATTTTAGTCTAGCTCCGTGTTCAATCTGACTCCAATTTCAAGTGATCATTAAATTTAGGCAATATTTCTAATTAAAAACTGAATACAGATATCGATTGTACATTAATTTACACTAAACACAATTATAAATGCAAAACTTTTGTTTTTGCCCCCATTTTTCATAAGCTGAACTTAGAGCTCAAAGATCTAAGACTTTTTCTATGTACACAAAAGGCCTATTACTCTCAAATATTGTTCACAAATCTGTCTAAATCTGTGTTAGTGAGCACTTCTCCTTTGCCGAGATAATTCATCGACCTCACAGGTGTGGCATATCAAGATGCTGATTAGACAGCATGATTATTGCACAGGTGTGCCTTAGGCTGGCCACAATAAAAGGCCACTCTAAAATGTGCAGTTTTATCACACAGCACAATGCCACAGATGTCGCAAGTTTTGAGGGAGCGTGCAATTGGCATGCTGACTGCAGGAATGTCCACCAGAGCTGTTGCCCGTGAATTGAATGTTCATTTCTCTACCATAAGCCGTCTCCAAAGGCGTTTCAGAGAATTTGGCAGTACATCCAACTGGCCTCACAACCGCATACCACGTGTAACCACACCAGCCCAGGACCTCCACATCCAGCATCTTCACCTCCAAGATCGTCTGAGACCAGCCACCCGGACAGCTGCTGCAACATTTGGTTTGCATAACCAAAGAATTTCTGCACACACTGTCAGAAACCGTCTCAGGGAAGCTCATCTGCATGTTCGTCGTCCTCATCGGGGTCTCGACCTGACTGCAGTTCGTCGTCGTAACCGACTTGAGTGGGCAAATGCTCACATTCGATGGCGTCTGGCACTTTGGAGAGGTGTTCTCTTCACAGATGAATCCTGGTTTTCACTGTACAGGGCAGATGGCAGACAGCGTGTATGGCGTCGTGTGGGTGAGCGGTTTGCTGATGTCAACGTTGTGGATCGAGTGGCCCATGGTGGTGGTGGGGTTATGTTATGGGCAGGCGTATGTTATGGACAAGGAACATAGTTGCATTTTATTGATGGCATTTTGAATTTTGAGATACCGTGACGAGATCCTGAGGCCCATTGTTGTGCCATTCATCCACGACCATCACCTCATGTTGCAGCATGATAATGCACGGCCCCATGTTGCAAGGATCTGTACACAATTCCTGGAAGCTGAAAACATCCCAGTTCTTGCATGGCCAGCATACTCACCGGACATGTCACCCATTGAGCATGTTTGGGATGCTCTGGATCGGCGTATACGACAGCGTGTTCCAGTTCCTGCCAATATCCAGCAACTTCGCACAGCCATTGAAGAGGAGTGGACCAACAATCCACAGGCCACAAAAAAAAAAACTTGATCAACTCTATGTGAAGGAGATGTGTTGCACTGCGTGAGGCAAATGGTGGTCACACCAGATACTGACTGGTTTTCGGACCCCCCGGACCCCCCAATACAGTAAAACTGCACATTTTAGAGTGGCCTTTTATTGTGGCCAGCCTAAGGCACACCTGTGCAATAATCATGCTGTCTAATCAGCATCTTGATATGCCACACCTGTGAGGTGGATGGATTATCTTGGCAAAGGAGAAGTGCTCACTAACACAGATTTAGACAGATTTGTGAACAATATTTGAGAGAAATAGGCCTTTTTGTGTATATAGAAAAAGTCTTAGATATTTGAGTTCAGCTCATGAAAAATGGTGGCAAAAACAAAAGTGTTGCATTTATAATTTTGTTCAGTGTAGATATTTGATTATTCCGGAAATCCCATACTTTCAATTATTCATTCATTAACGACCCAGTGTCGCTTAGCAATTCACTTGACCAACAGTGAACTCACGGCACAAACTCGCCAGTTCTGTACTTACTCAGAGGATATAAGGTGATTATAATAGCTTTAAGTAGGCTGCACCCTGCTAGCACATAACAAAAAGTGTACTTTTTATTTTATAATCATGTAAACTGCAACTTAAGTCAGTGATAGTCAGAAATCTGAAAGTCCCTAATGATGTGTCCCATGCTTCATTCATTGGTACTTCGGTATGATCTATCCTGGATGCAGATTTGCGGAAACACTAGACTACGATTTTAATCTACTGTAAATAATCATTATTTCAGAAGAGATCAGAATAATTCAAATATAACAATTTATTATTAGTCAAGTCATTGTATCATGCCAGTTACATAATGAAACAATTAGAAGCCAATTTAGAAAGGATAATGCAGTTGTGAATTACATTGTAGCCATGTGGCAACCTTGCTCCTGTACATAGACACTGTAGCTATATGGGGAATAGCCAAGTGTTCCACGTAGGAGACAAACAAATTTAACATAGTCACACATGTAACAGTTATCCTAATTTAACACAAGACACACAGTCTAAAATGCATAGCATCAACAACCTTTTACCCAAGTAATTCAAAGAAAACTTACAACAAAGTAATCATGTGTTTTAGAGAATAAACTTAACTAGCCTATGCGCACATGTAGTAGCACAAACAACTATACAGTGTGCTCAATGGGCACAATGTTTTTAACACAATTACACTTTTGAATAAAAAAACTAAATGCATACCTGACAGCAGAGAGACACACAGCAGTATGAGAGTTCCAGTGCAAAGCTCCAGAGTCTCACATGTGCGGTGTTTGGGATTCTGACTACAGAATCCCAAATGACAATAATGCCACTTCGCTTATATACTCAGACCAGATACAAAGAAATCTTCAAATCAGTTCAAACCAATTTACCATCCCAGAGACCTTTAGAACGATACCAAACCTGAAGGGGAAAAACAACAGGTTCACAAGGTCATTATGTGGTATGCTACATTTCTTACTCAAGTGTAAGTGTTAGTTCTGGCAGGTCACATTAGTCAAGCTCGCATCAGCTGACTCTCAGCTGATCCCCATCTACCTATGGGAATACGACACCTATCTAAGCATTCATATATAAGGTCCCTCAGTATTATCAGCAGTTTTCACATTGCTCAATAGCTAATTATCCTCCTCCATCCCCAACTCCTCCTCTGTCAGTCGGGATTCAGCCTTCTGATTCTCCTTTGAATCAGACTAATTCTGAAATGTGTACATAAATTTATTGAACTTTAACGATATCTGCAATACATTTATGTTGGTTCTGTTCTGTTTACCCTGGGGGGGTTTATTGCTGCTCTCCCTGCTCTCATCCATGCTAGGCTGCATGGATGCGCAGGGAGTTCTTGCCCAGAACGGAACTATACCGCCAATTCAGACTGTATGCTAATTGTCAATCATCTTTGACGATAGTGGTCCTGACAGAATTAATTTTGAGTGAAACCTTTTTGGGGAAAAGAGGGAAAGGTAGAGAGGGCAGGGGGGAGAAGGGGGTCGTAAATGAGCAAAGGAGAGAGGTGTTGTTTGCTCTCTTTGAATACTCTTCTCGACAGATTAGTTTTATGTTTTTGTTGCATGGCATCTGTTTTGTGTGAGTTCCTAACACTTGGTTTCATGAGGAGATAATTTCATAAGGAAATAATTTCACTCCTTACAATTGAATATTGCTTGCATCACAGCCATATTTTAACCATGTTCATACTTTTTAACTAAAACAGTTTAGTTGTTTTCACAATGAGCAGAGTTATGCTGATTCTAAGTCATTTTAAAAAAGCATTTTGAAAGACAATTTTTAAATGTAAACAATAAATAGTAAAGTATGCCATGATTTTTTTTTTATTGTAATTATTTATTTATTTTTAGAAATTTGTTTTAATTGTTGTATGTTTGACAAATATGCATGACATTAAGTTCATTATTTTTTTCATGTTTAAACTGTGTGATCTAAATAGATGGAAATTTGATATGCAAATTTTGCCCTCACAATAGTGTAGTTAGCCAGTCCTTATATCTTAAAAGTGCAGCAGCAGAAAATGAACCATTTATTTCAAAAGGTCAAACAAAGGGTGGAAAATTGTGGTGTGAAACTAAATCATGAAGGCTTTTGGTGCAAGAAACCTTGACTAACGTTATAAGTGGACTTGAGGGGAAATAATATGACCCTTTTAAACAGAAGGTCCAGGTCGTGTTTTTTCCGCAGCCTGATGTTTCCTGCGTAAGTGTGTCCTTTACCTCATGATCTCTAGTTGCCTTCAATAATAAGAAGGCTCCTCAGAGCATGTCTAATGCAGGCCGCTCAAAGCTGAGCCTGAACCTCTGAGGACAAAAGAAACATTGACAGGAATTAACAGTATTCCATCAGAAGAATGACTAATAAAGACAGCCGTGTCTTTTTCTGGCCTACTTATCTACAGAGCTTAGTTAATACACATTGGTTTGCTTTCCTGAAAGCTTTTCATTGATTATGGATTTCTGCTAAAAGAGGTGAACAAACAGTCACAGTAAACAGCACTGCCCCTAAACTCTGCACTGTACTGTCCTCACTGTTTGAGAGAACTGTATCAGTGACGTTACACATATATTAGTGCTGTCAAATGATTAATCGCGATTAATCGCATCCAAAATAAAAGTTTTTGTTTACATAATATGTGTGTGTATTGTGTATATTTATTATGCATATATAAATACACACAAATACAGCATGTTTTATAATATTTACATGTATTTGCATGTGTAATTATATCATACGACTATGTATATTATATATAAATATTTTATATATAAATCTAACATATTTTTCCTTAATATATACATGCATGTGTGTTTTTATATATACATAGTAAATATACACAGTACACATATATTATGAAACAACAAACTTTTATTTGAATGCGATTAATCCGCGAATATCGTTTGACAGCACGAATATATATCATATATATTATACTATCCGTAATATATATATAACATTTAATATATATATATATCTATATATATACATTTTATGTAGTAATTTAGCAGACGCTTTTATCCAAAGCGACTTACAAATGAGGAAAATAGAAGCAATCAAAACCAACAAAAAAACAATAATATGTAAGTGCTGTGACAAGTCAAATGAAGTCTCGGGTTAGCCCAAACGCGTACAACATAGCAAGTATTATATATCTAAAATATAGATATACTATATATATATATATCTCTATAATAAGTTAGTTATATATATATTAGGGCTGTCAATCGATTACATTTTTAAAATCTAATTAATCACACCCTTTTTATGTGATTAATCACGATTAATCGCACACTTCATGAAATTAAGCATAGACCATTTATCTTGTTTCAAAGGTTTATTTTGTCATCATTTGCTATATACAGCAAAGTAAACAAAAAGATTGAAGGGTGATTCTCAAAAAATGTATTTTCTGCAAGCTTTTTTTCAAGATAAATTTAGATGACTTTCCAAAAAAGGACACTTAGAAACACCAAAAGGACACCAAAGAACCAAATGAAATAAGAAGCCCATATAAGCACATATGAAAGAAAAAAAAAAAAAATCAGAATTTTATAGTATGTGTACAGTGCAACAGCCAAGAGCTTTTTTACATTTTAGAGAAGCCAAGTTGCAATACCGAACAGGACCACATGGAGATGACAAAAAAACCTAAACCAACCGCCTGCTGCCTGCATATATCTACTACAGTACACAGATACATTCAGTATAACTAAACAGCAACATAAACATGACAAATCAAAACATTATCCTGAATGTGTGTGGGAACAAACAAAGTAATTTACAGAAATGTCTGTGAATGTGCATAAATACAATCTGTGATCGTGAGTCCGAAGCTCATACACGCATGTTATACGGAACCAAGGGTGCAGGACTCCTGTACGCCACCGCAATTGTCTTTACCTTGATTGCAGTCTTCATCCATCAAAACTTTACTAGCGAGACTGGTTATCCAGTCGAGAAAACGAAGCGAAAAGCGAAACACACTGGAATGAATAATTCACTGAAAACGCAACGTGACTCTGTTCTCTGCATTCTCTGATGTAATCAGCCTGGTTTGCTTTATATTAGCGCTGTTTTGGATGGGTTGTTTGAATGCATTCGCTTACTGGATTCATTGGACTGAAAACTTTCCCAGAGAAATTATCTGATCACAAGTAGAGAAGCAAAATTGGATTAAAGGGTTAGAATAGAAATTGTGCTTCAGTAATTTTGCATTAATTGCGTTCAATTATTTTAACGTGTTAAGGATTGTAAAATTAATTGCATGCGTTAACGCGTTAACATTGACAGCCCTAATATATACATACATACATACACACACACACAAACAAAGAAAAACAAATAGATAGAATAGAAAAAATAGAAAGCTAGTGTTAGTTTTTTTTTTATATAAAAAGAGAAATAGATAAAGTATAATTAAAATAGAATAGAAAGTGCTAGAGTTAGAGGGTCAAATAAAGATGGAACAGATGTGTTTTTAGTCGTTTCTTGAAGATGGCTAAGGATTTGACTACTAGGATTGAGTTGGGCAGGTCATTCCACCAGGAGGGATCAGTTAATGAAAAAGTCAGTGAAAGTGATTTTGTGCCTCTTTGAGATGGCACAATAACACGCCGTTCACTTGCAGAACGCAAGCTTCTAGAAGGCACATAACTCTGAAGTAATTCATTTAGGTAAAGGGGTACAGAGCCAGAGGTGGTTTTGTAGGCAAACATCAATGCCTTGAATTTAATGCGAGCAGCTACTGGTAGCCAGTGCAGATTGATGAACAGAGGTGTGACGTGTGTTCTTTTCGGCTCATTAAAGATTAATCTTGCAGCTGCATTTTGGATTAATTGTAGAGGTTTGATAGAAGTAGCTGGAAGACCTGCCAAGAGAGCATTGCAATATTCCAGCCTGGATAGAACAAGAGCTTGAACAAGGTGTTGTGTTGCATGTTCTGAAAGAAAGGGCCTGATCTTCCTAATGTTGTATAAAGCAAATCTGCAGGACCAAGCAGTTTTAGCAATGTGGTCTGATGAATTCAGCTTATCATCAATCACAACTCCAAGGTTTCTAGCTGTTTTGAAGGAGTTATGGTTGATAACTGACTGACTAGATGGTGAAATTGTGATAAAGTGATGGGTTTGTTGAAACCACAAGAAGTTCTGTCTTACCCAGGTTGAGTTGAAGGCGATGGTCCGTCATCTAACAAGAAATGTCTTTTAGACATTCTGAGATGCGAACAGCACATCATCAGATCATCAGTATGGAATGAGAGGTAGAGTTGAGTGTCATCAGCATAGCAGTGATATGAAAGGCCATGTTTCTGAATGACAGAACCTAGTGATGCCATGTAAACAGAGAAGAGAAGTGGTCCAAGAACTGAGCCCTGAGGCACCCCAGTATTTAGATGTTGCAACTTGGAAACCTCACCTCTCCAAGATACCTTGAAGGACCTACTGTATCTGAGAGGTAAGACTCAAACCACTGGCGTGCGGTTCCTGAGATGCCATTTTCCAATTGGGTTGCCAGGAGAATCAGGTGGTTCACCATATCAAAAGCAGTGGACAGATAAATACAGTGGGGCAAAAAAAGTATTTAGTCAGCAACAAATTGTGCAAGTTCTCCCACTTAAAAAAAATGAGAGAGGCCTGTAATTTTCATCATAGGTATAACTCAAAATATGAGAGACAAAATGAGAAAAAAAAATGCAGAATATCACATTGTAGGATTTTTAAAGAATAATTGGTAAATTCCTCGGTAAAATAAGTATTTGGTCACCTACAAACAAGCAAGATTTCTGCTCTCACAGACCTGTAACTTCTTCTTTAGAGGCTCTCTGTCCTCCACTGGTTACCTGTATTAAATGGCATCTGTTTGAACTCGTTATCAATATAAAAGACACCTGTCCACAACCTCAAAAAGTCACACTCCAAACTCCACCATGGCCAAAACCAAAGAGCTGTCAAAGGACACCAGAAACAAAATTGTAGACCTGCACCAGGATGGGAAGACTGAATCTGCAATAGCTAAGCAGCTTGGTGTGAAGAAATCAACAGTGGGAGCAATTATTAGAAAATGGAAGACATACAAGACCACTGATAATCTCCTCGATCTGGGGCTCCACGCAAGATATCACCCCATGGGGCCAAAATGATCACAAGAACTGAGCAAAAATCCCAGAACCACACAGGGGGACCTGCAAAGAGCTGGGACCAAAGTAACAAAGGCTACAATCAGTAACACACTGCGCCGCCAGGGAAATCCTGCAGTGCCAGACGTGTCCCACTGCTTAAGCCAGTACATGTCCAGGCACATCTGAAGTTTGCTAGAGAGCATTTAGATGATCCAGAAGAGGATTGGGAGAATGTCATCTGGTCAGATGAAACCAAAATATAACTATTTGGTAAAAACTCAACTTGTCATGTATGGAGGAGAATGGATGCAACTCAGCATCCAAAGAACACCATACCTACTGAAGCATGGGGGTGGAAACATCATGATTTGAGGCTGTTTTTCTGCAAAGGGACCAGGAAAACTGATCCGTGTAAACGAAAGAATGAAAGGGGACATGTATCGTGAGATTTTGAGTGAAAAACTCCTTCAATCAGCAAGGGCATTGAAGATGAAACGTGGCTGGGTCTTTCAGCATGCCAATGATCCCAAACACACCGCCCAGGCAAACGAAGGAGTGGCTTCGTAAGAAGCAATTCAAGGTCCTGGAGTGGCCTAGCCAATCTCCAGATCTCAACCCCATAGAAAATCTTTGGAGGGAGTTGAAAATCGTGTTGCCCAGCGACAGCCCCAAAAAAATTACTGCTCTAGAGGAGATCTGCATATAGGAATGGGCCAAAATTTTAACCAAAGGGGGGGGGGTCAACAGTTGTGTGAAACCTTGTGAAGGCTTACAGAAAACGTTTGAGCTCTGTCATTGCCAACAAAGGGTATATAACAAAGTATTGAGATGAAATTTTGTTATTGACCAAATACTTATTTTCCACCATAATTTGCAAATAAATTCTTTAAAAAAATCCTACAATGTGATTTTCTGGATTTTTTTTTCTCATTTTGTCTATCATATTTGAGGTATACCTATGATGAAAATTAAAGGCCCTCTCATCGTTTTAAGTGGGAGAACTTGCACAATTGGTGGCTGACTAAATACTTTTTTCCCCACTGTATGTGTTTATGAACTCTCTTAAGTCGAAGTTTAATATTCAGTCAAAATACCACAGCAGGACACTTATCTAAAATTATAAATATGATTTATAAATATGTAAAATCCAAATGGGACTAATAAAATTGAATTAATGTGCACTCTTTATATGGATGAATAACTCTTTAAATATTTCAATAAATCATTAACGCTTCACACGTTTAACTTGTGCTGAACATGACATGTTAAACATAATTAATCGAATTTATTAAAAAATTAAAAATTAAACAGTTCAATATTGCATTAATCCATAAACTTTTGTACGTCTGTACAGTTGTTTGTACATTAAAGAGTTTGTTTTAGATGCTCATTTATATTGTACATTCTATATTAATGTATGAACGTTTGTGTGCTGTACCACACTTATGTAGGAGTGCTTATGAATACTAATGATATTACATTGTAATTGAATGTAGAAGTAAAAGGAATTGATTATAGAAAGTGGAAATCTGATTTTCTGGAACTGCCATTGGCTGGGGCAGGATTTAATGAAGCATACAACATGTGCCATCTCAGCTGTGCGATTACTGCAAATTCTCAGTTAACCAGGCTGACCTTACATTAGAATTAATAGCTAAAATATTGGAATTTGTGCTTTCTTGGATTCTTGTGTGTCACATCCTCCCCTCGCACCTAAGCGTCGATTGCACCCACACCCGTGATCTTGACGCCTGACCTGTTCCCTGAAACCGGTCGTCGCGTTTTTCCCCGGGGGTGGACGGTCGTGGCCCTTACAGTGTGTGGATATGGCACACTTTCCCCGGCCCTGAGCATCAACTATATAGAGCTAAAAATAGCATTTCCTCATTAAATACTGGCAATGGCTCACATGATTTTAACATTTTTTTACATATTCTTTTGGGATTTTTTTTAATTAAAATACTTAAATTGGATTTTATTTGGGTGACAGGGTCGATGGGGCCACTATCCCTCACCTTTTCCAACCTTCTCCCCCTCCCTCTTCCTGTTCTGTCGTGTTTACCTTCTCTGCGTTCATGGTCCATGCTCCTGTTCTTTTCGTTTGACCCCGACCCCCCTACGTGAACCATAGGCTATGATTACTCTCTTGTGTTGCGCTGTGGGCCCATGCCCATCTGCTCACTTGTTTTTTGCTTGCCGATTCCGCACCTTCCGACGCTGTGTAATAGTTCTCCACCCCTCTAACAGTGCAACACAGCAGCTGACTTACCACTTCCAGTGTGCCCCACCACCTTCAGCCAGATGCGAGGCTGACTCTTTGCACCATCACTCCTACCCCCGAGCTAAGGTGCGCAGACCCCAGACGGCAGACCCCCCCTGCTTAGACCGGCGCGGCGCGTCCTCCGCGACCCTGAGCACCACCGCTTGTTGCGCTCCCTACGCTGGTACGGCGTACCAGATTGGCTAAGCCGAAAATATTCAACTGTTTGGGATAGATGGGATAGGGCACCCCCCCACCCAAAAGAAACCTGGTCCCATCGATTCGAATTCTCGGGAGAACATAGTTCAGTCCCACATGTTGTTCTACTCAGATCTCCAAACCCATCTACAGTGGAGCAGCGGCTCAAAGAAACACATCCCCGAGGGGGTACCGAACAGACACCACGGAAGGGTTCAATGCTCGGCCAGCGGCACAGCCCTGTGTGCGTGTAACGGTGAGGGTCAAGATAGGAAATAAACGCACCAGGTAGCCAATGGGTAATGCACCTGAGCAATTTATACATCCCATACAGCACACGTATGTCTGCAAGATGTCTGTAAAAGATCACTTCATCTGTTAAGCATCTGCTGTGTACAAACATCTGAACTCCTTGATAGCACACATACATCTCAGAGATTCAGTGCATTCAGAAAGTATTCAGACTCCCTTCATTTTTTCAATTCGTAACGGAGACAAACATGATAATTAATAAACAATTAGATAACATTGTGGCAACACAAATTCCCAGATCACAGGGCACACAATTTTGCAGGTCTGACAGAAATCATTAATGTAAAACCACCACCAGCACCCAACCATGAAAATCATCCATGTGTCTTATCAAAAACAACAAAACATATAATACTTAATAATGTATTTATACATGAACCATTTAGTGGTAATTACAACTCTATTTAAAGAGGCATAATAATATGAGGTTCACTTCATGGGGGCAGTCATGTTAGGACCACATGACCTCCTGAATACTCACTTTTTCTTGGAATGCCATCTTTTACTAGACTCTTTACCATAGGTATAATTTAGTGTTGACTAACTGCTAATAATGCATTTCTACAATAGAGTCCAACAGTATGCATCCAATTGGTTACCAGAAGTATGTTTTTCCCATTAAAGCCAAACCAAACTAAGCAGTTACTAGGTGAACCACAACATTACAAACTTTAAACCCCCATCCCACCCATGTGGGCGGTGACCCCCCTAAAATGATGATTAAAACACCATGCTGGTATTGTAAAGAACCATGTTTTTGTAACGGAGCTTCAGGGACCAGAACGTGCAGATCCCCCCCCCCCACCATATGCAAGCTTTATTCAAAGACGTGGTCATAAAAAAGGCAAGGGTCAAACAATGGGAAACAGGTATATCGTGGGCAAGATACAAGAGTAGTCCAGAAAACAGGCGAGGGTCAATCAACAGCGAGCGTAATCCAACAGGGCTAGGCAAAGAGCTAATCGAGATTCACAGCAATAGTCCAGGCAGGGGCAAACAGAGTCAGAACGTCGAGACAAAAGAGTAATCCGAAAAACACAGGCAAGAATCTGAACACAGGAAAACAGGCAAGTCGAGACTATGACTAGACTATGAAAACTAAAGCAGGCTCCGTAAAGTAGCTATCAGCTAGGAGAGTGTAAAAATGCTATCAATACGTCTAGTGGGGTAATATTGTCACGAATCCGGTCCATGAACTTTCCATTTCATTGACTCTCGCACTGCACACTGTTGCACATCACCCTGGACTACTTTTCCCATCATGCATTGCACTGATTGTACTCAGCACGAATTGCACACACCTGTGTACACTGATTGCACCCAGCTGTTTCATATCACTCCCTCACTATATAACACTCACTCTTATCCCTTCCCTCTGCCGAGTATTGTTTCAGCATTTATCACTCCCCTAGAGATAGCTACTTTACGGAGCCCTTGTCATTATCCTTAGCCTTAGCCCTAGTCATTAGCCTTAGCCTAGCCTAGCCTTAGACCTAGCCTAGCACAGACGTAGCCTTAGCCCTAGTCATTTGCCTTAGCCTTAGCCCTAGTCTTAGCCTTAGCCCTAGTCATTTGCCTTAGCCTTAGCCTTAGCCTTAGCCTTCTCGGTTTCTGATCTTCGCCTGGTTCCCTGGATTCACCAACGTGTCTTGCCCCCCTTTGATTCTGTTGTGATCGTCGGACATGCTCTAGTCCTAGGATTATTCTTGTGTTTTGCCCACCATATACGTGTCTGACATTATCTGACCCATGCCTGTTTCATGACCACGTCTCTGTCTTCGTTTCAATAAAGCTTGCATATGGATCCGCACGTCTCACGTCTCGTCAGCCCCGTAACAGAATACTCGGCCACACAAGGATCCAGCGGCTTTTTCTGTGGACTCTGGCCTGGTATGGACCCAGTCACCGAGCTACTACATCTTCGGCAAGGAGGTCTTTCTATTGAGGAGTATGTTCACCGGTTCTGTGAACTATCTTATCAGGTACCACTTTATGATGAGGTTTTATTTAAGGACTTGTTTCGGTTTGGGCTTAATGAACCCACAAAATCTCGTATGCCAAGGAGTGAATGCAACTATAGCTTAAAAGACTTTATTGACTATGCCTTGCTGACTACTGGTTCAGCGCTCACGGTGGGTGTCGCGGAGGAAGGAAGCGACACCATGTCTGTGACTGAGGTGATGGCTGAACCAGAGCAAGCTCACAAAATGGCGGCAGCTGCGGAGCCTGATCACAAGATGGCGGACACAACCGCATCTAGTCTAGCCACAGTTGTTCTTCCTGAGTCTAGTCAAGCCACAGTTGTTCTTCCTGAGTCTAGTCAAGCCACAGTTGTTCTTCCTGAGTTCAGTCAAGCCACAGTTGTTCTTCCTGAGTTTAGTCAAGCCACAGTTGTTCTTCCTGAGTCCAGTCAAGCCACAGTTGTTCTTCCCGAGTCTATCTAGGCAAGCCACAGTTGTTCTTCCCGAGTCAAATCAAGTCACAGTGTTATTCCTGAGTCAAGTAAGCCACAGGCTGTTATTCTGAGTCCAGGTCAAAGACACAGAGTATTCCTAGTCCAGTCAAGCCCAGTGTTATTCCTGAGTTCAGTCAAGCCACAGCTGTTATTCCTGAGTTCAGTCAAGCCACAATTCATATCAGGAGGTCAAGTCTCTTCAAGCTGATCTTCACGAGTTCAGGTCAGTCACAGTTTATGATCACGGGTCTAGTCAAGTCACAGTGATCGTCATGAGTCAAGTCAAGTCACAACTGATCTTCATGAGTCAAGTCAAGTCACAGCTGATCTTCATGAGTCAAGTCAAGTCACAGCTGATCTTCATGAGTCAAGTCAAGTCACAGCTGATCTTCATGAGTCAAGTCAAGTCACAGCTGATCTCCATGAGTCAAGTCAAGTCACAGCGGATCTTCATGAGTCAAGTCAAGTCACAACAGATCTTCACGAATCAAGTCAAGTCACAACAGATCTTCACGAATCAAGTCATCCTGAGTCAAGTCAAGTCACAGCTGATCTTTCAGAGTCAAGTCAAGTCACAGCTGATCTTCCTGAGTCAAGTCGAGTCACAGTTTATTATCATGAGTCTTGTCAAGTCACAGCTGATATTTATGAATCTAGTCAAGTCACAGCTGATCTTAATGAGTCAAGTCAAGTCACAACTGATATTCATGAGTCAAGTCAAGTCACAACTGATCATCAGGAGTCAAGTCAAGTCACAACTGATCTACATGAGTCAAGTCAAGTCACAGCTGACCTTCCTGAGTCAAGTCAAGTCACAGCTGATCTTCTAGAGTCTCGCCACGTCTCAGCTCTTCATCCAGATTCACGTCGCATCACACCTGATCATGCAGAGTCATGTCACGTCCTGTCTGTTACACCCAGAGTGTAGGGGCGGTAAGCGTATCCCGTCTGGTGTCAGTGTGAGGGAGCATCGATGTGTCTGCACGCGCAGCTGGTATCCCCAAACCCACTCACATTAACCCTTCTGTTCATGAACTCATTCCTCTGTCTGCAGCACTTCCCATATGGGGTGTTGCTTTATGGTGTGTCTGGGCCGCGTACTCCACTGCCGAATTGCTAGAGGCAGCGGCACTGGCTACAACATCTCCAGAGGTGGCGGCTGACGCTGCAGAACCTCCCGAGGTAGCGGTGTCAAATGCCATGCTCCCAGAGGCCACAGTGTCCACTGAAGTCTCTTCAGAGGTGGCGGCGCAGGCTGCAGAACCTCCCGAGATGGCGACACTTGTCTCAGTTCCTTGCGTGGTGGTAGCGCCCAGCAACGCACTCTCTGTCTGTTCTGTTCCGGCCAAAGAGGCCGTCTATGAACTTCCTGCCTGTCCTGGTCCGGGCCAAGGAGGCCGTCTATGAACTCTCTGTCTGTTTTGTTCCGGCCAAGGAGGCCGTCTGTGGACTCTCTGCCTGTCCTGTTCCGGCCAGGGAGGACGTCTATGAACTTCCTGCCTGTCCTGTTCCAGCAAAGGAGGCCGTCTATGAACTCTCTGCACGTCCTGTTCCGGCCAAGGAGGCCGCATATTAACTCTCTGCCTGTCCTGTTCCGGCCAAGGGGGCCGCCTATGGATTCTCTGCCTGTTCTCTTCCGGCCAAGGAGGCCGTCTATGAAATCTCTGCCTGTCCTGTTCCGGCCAAGGAGGACGTCTATGAACTTCCTGCCTGTCTGTATCCGGAAAAGGAGGCCGTACTAGAACTCTCGCTGGTCCCGTTCCGACAAGGAGGCCGCTATGAACTCTTTGTATATCGTCACGGCTAAGGAGGAATGTTTGCAAACCTGCTCGTCCTGTCACGGTTATAGAGGCCGTTTGCGAACTCACTGCTCGTCCTGTCACAGCTATAGAGGCCTTTGCGAACTCCCTGCTCGTCCTGTCACAACTATAGATGCTGTTTGCGAACGCCCTGCTCAGCCTGTCACAGCTATAGAGGCCGTTTGCGAACTCACTGCTCGTCCTGTCACCGATAGAGGCCGTTTGCGAGCTCCCTGCTCGTCCTGTCACAGCGATAGAGGCCGTTTGCGAGCTCCCTGCTCGTCCTGTCACAGCTATGGAGGCCGTTTGCGAGCCCCCTGCTCGTCCCGGTCACTGCTATAGAGGCTGTTTGCGAGCTCCCTGCTCGCCCTGTCACAGCTATAGAGGCCGTCGGGAGTCCTCATCCTGTCCTGTCCCGGCTATGGAGATCGTTTGTGAATATTTGTGTCTGTCAGGGAGGTTGCCCCTGAATGCTCAGTCTTGTCTATCAACCCCAATGTTCTGTCTTTGTTGTCTGTCTCTGCTCTCTCGTTGATACAGTCTCCGCCATGGTCTCCTGATCGGTGTAGTTCACCAAGAGGGTTTCCTGTTCCTTCAGCTCCGCCGTGGTGGTATTAACTTGGGTTTTTTTTTCTGGCTCTGGTGGTCCTTTGCTCCGCCGTGGTGGTCCTCTGCTCCGCCGTGTTGGTCCTCTGCTCCGCCGTGGTGATCTGCTGTCTGGTACTGGTGGTCCTCTGCTCCGCCGGGGGGGTCTACGATCTGGATCTGGTGGTCCTCTGCTCCGCAGTGGTGGTCCTCTGCCCCGCCGTGGTGGTCTACTGTCTGGTTCTCGTGGTTTTCTGCTCCGCCGTGGTGGTCCTCTGTTCCGCCGTGGTGGTCCTCTGCTCCGCCCTGGTGGTCTACTGTCTGGTTCTGTTGGATCTCTGCTCCGCCGTGGTGGTCATCTGCCCCGCCGTGGTGGTCTACTGTCTGGTTCTGGTGGTCTTCTGCTCCGCCGTGGGGATCTTTGGTCCCGTCTGCTCTGCTGTGTTGGTCCTCAGCTCCGCCGGCTCTGCCTCAGTCCCTGGTCTCTCCTATCCTTGGACCTGGCCATCCATCCCTCCCCCTGTTCCGCCTCCACACCACCGCCCTCCGGAATCGTAAAGTGTTTTGAGCGTCTGGAAGCCGCTCCTTGGGGGGGGGCTCTGGCACGAATCCGGTCCATGAACTTCCATTTCATTGACTCTCGCACTACACACTGTTGCTCTTCACCCCGGACTACATTTCCCATCATGTATTACTGATTGCACTCAGCACGAATTGCACACACCTTGTTTACACTGATTGCACCCAGCTGTTTCATATCACTCCCTCACTATATAACACTCACTCTTATCCCTTCCCTCTGCCGAGTATTGTTTCAGCATTTATCACTCCCCTAGAGATAGCTACTTTACGGAGCCCTTGTCATTGCCTTAGCCTTAGCCTTAGCCTTAGACTTAGCCTTAGCCTTAGCCTTAGCCTAAGCCTAGTTTTGCCTCGCCTTAGCCTAGTCATGAGCCTTAGCCTGTCATTGCCTTAGCCTTCGCTTAGCCTTAGCTTCTCGGTTTGACTTCGCTGGTTCCTGGATTCACCCATTTGTCTTGCCAGTTTGATTCTGTATGCTGATCGTCGACCGCTCTAGCCCTAGGACTATATTGGTTTTGCCACAATACCTGTCTGAATATTGAACCATGCCGGTTAATGACCAGTCTACTGTCCGTTCTAAGCTTGATATGGATCCCACGCTCTCTGTATGTCAGCCGTTACAAATATAGTGTGCAGGGTGGTGTGTGGTGTGTGTGGGTGTGTGATGATTTATGCAGTGGTCCATCAGTGTACAGGGAAATGTAGTCCAGGGGGACGTGTTCATTCTGTGTGGTTGAAAGTTCAATTAATGTAAGGGCACCTCTGGTGCCAATACTATATAATATTTATTTCGTGACAGTTTTTATGCTTTACAATTAAGTTGTGTAAATCATAGTACAACAACAAAAAAGTGCAAAAAAGGCGTTTAAGTTTAGAAAAACATTTGAGTCTCCCCTCCCTGACCTACAGTGATTTGGTCCAAATGCTGCCTTTCCGCTTTTACATCACCTAAAACACACACAGTCCGGTGAGAGAGAAGCGATAGTTGTGGAACTCCAGTGAAGTAAGGCTGTCAAGCGCTATTTTATTCACTTAAACACGGATGAAGTGATTATTTTCTATTAATACATGATGCCAGTATTTTCGACGAGTCAGCTATGTTACATAATAATGTACTGCTGACAGAAAGGGTTGCCAGGTTTCAGAAACAAAACATGCCCAATTGCGACCAAAACCTATCCCAAAATAACAACATTTCGGGGGGGGCCCCGGTAAAAATTACACGGGATTGGGGTTGCTTCAAACCGCGGACATGAAAAACAACCCGTGGCAACAATGTTAAAGAAGCCCCATTCCACGGGAAAACCGCGGACTTGGCAACAATGTGACAGATAGTAATGTCTACAACGGACACGACCGCTAACGCGGCGTGACCACAACAGCTTGAAGTTGTCTAATCTGGCACAGTCTCCCTGCTACACTAATAGTAGTAAGGCTTTCCTCTGTGTATACATATCCTCACAAGTACAATTTTAGCTGTATTATTCGTGTCCCCTTCAAAAATTGCTCTTGATAAATTTTATGTTTATTGTCCCCCCCCAACTGTTAGATGATATTATTTAATGTTATCTGTGTCATATTCATATATCATCAACAACATTGCGAACTTATACAGACACATGAACAACACAATAGCAAAACAGATACGTTTGGCATTAAAGACCAATGACCGGAAGCACAATGTGCGGTTACACTTTATTTCGATAGTCCACTTTAGACATTCTAGTAACTATAAGTAACTTTGCAACTACAAGTCAACTAACTCTCATTATTTTGCAACTACGGTCGAGGGCTACGAACTCTCAGAGTAGACTGCTTGGGTATGTTTAGGGTTAGTAGAATAAGTTGACAAAGAAAGTATTAGAAGATATTAAGCAGATAGTCTACTAATACTCTACTAACTACTAGTTGACATGTAGTTACAAAGTTACTTACGGTTAATAGAATGTCTAAAGTGGACTATCGAAATAAAGTGTTATCCAATGTGCTTACCTGTTTTCTCCCCAATACGTTAAGAAGAATTGTTTGAGTAGTGTAAATGTAATGAAATCAAATGCTGAGTGGGATGAGGTTTAATATGGCCAGGATGATATACATATATATGCATAGTGTATTTTAGTCCCAAAGGCTTTCTTCTAATCAAATCGTTTTCTGCACCGAAAGTGTATATACATTTAGGGCATAGTATAAGTAGGCAAACTGGGACGCAGCATAACTCTATTAAATTGTTTGCAGTGCATGATGGGAATGGGTGGGTGCTACATGGATCATTAATGGAAGTTTACTTTACTTTTGGAACCCAGCTGTTGCACTCTATGACACTGGTAGTGAAAACTCTTGCTTTTTGTGGGATAAAAATCTGTATTAAGAAGATCTGTATTAACAAACATCTTTAAAAATATATTAAAATGTTTGGGCCTCATATTGGACAGATAAAAAGTTTATAAGTTTATTAAGGTAAAAGTCATAGTTATTAGTTAGTTAATGGTGAGAATTGGTCCACAAACTAAAGTGTGACCCATAATTTATTATTATTATAAACCATTAAACTGTACTTCCCTGTCAACTGATAAATGACCTTTGTCATATTTTAGTTTTTTTGTTGTTGTTCTTATTACCTTGCCTTACCTAATGTTCTGTTTTTCCTGCACTCTTGGTAAAATACTCTATACAAATGTGCCCAAGTGTTTGTTGCACTAAATTCACTCCTTTGTAATGAGGATAAACTATAAATGAAGAATACAGCAAGGCTTTGTGAGATTCTTTCACTCTGATCACTCTAACCTAAATACTTGTTTTTAGGACATAACAAATTTGGGCCAGTGCATTGCCTGCAGCACAGGTCTTTCTTGCCTTACTCCATCAAAAGCAGAACGTCCATGACTTGTGCTCTTAAGTGTCCTTTAGAAGATAAGCACATTCCAGCAGTCCAAAGAAAAGCAGAAGGTTATCAGTCTCAAAGACAAAAGCTTTATTTAAGTAAGGTCGGAGGAACAAGGCTGTTCCCAATGGTTTCCTTCAAAATTTAATTAGCACAAATTTGACGTTATTTTAGCCTTTGGGTTAGATTAATTCTACTCTATGAATTTTTCTTTTGTCTGCATTCAGCCAGGAGATTAATGTGTATTATATGAAGGTATTTTTTGGTGCAAAACAACTGAGTGACCGTGACAGCGGAATTTGTAGTTGTAGAGAATAGCCACACATGTGTATCAGTAAATCTGAAGTCACAGACAAACGTTGCAAACTTGTAGATATTTTTTTCTCTCCCACAAACACAACACAACAGTTACACGTTCTTGAATCCTTCACTGCAGGTGCACAAATCCTAGTCTACGAATCACAAATCAAGAAACTCGTACGCTCACAAGTTTTGCTACTATTGCTGCAGTGAATATGGTGCAAAACACATTCACACACCTGCATCAAAAATGTGAAGTCACAGACGAATTTTGTACATCCGCAAATCAGTTTGTGAATTCTTGCAATGAGATTTGCACGCTTGTAGAATGTTTTCTTACATACATATTTTTTTCTTGGATGCTTTTTCTAGCACAAACACAAGTGCATAACTACAACGGCGTGAATCTGCTGCTACGAGTCTCAAACACTGTTTTTCGCTTGCAAATGACAAGTTTCACGCTCTCTCCCTTATGCACCGCCTATCTGTGTGATAAATGGTGCAAAAGTGATTTGTGCATCTGTAGAGGCAACGGCGCGCACTGTTCAGAGAGCAGAGAATTTCAGCCAATCAGAAGAGCTCATTTGGGCGCCTGAAACACGCCCCCTGGTTTTAGCCACAACCCCGAAAAATCGCGAGCTGCGAGCATCTTGACAGCGACAAATATCAGAAAAGGTACGTGGCTATTTTTTCTTTCTGAAATCATTTGTTTATAGCTTAAATACAGCTACGTTGGTAAACAGTGTTTCTTAGTTAAGTTAGCAAATCTTATTTCACGAAAAGTAAGCTAACGTTAGCCTACCTGCACTGTTAAGTGTGCTATTCAATCGTCTCGTATTAAATTACACTGTCTAAGATAACGATTTATTCCTTGTAGCGGTATGCTTTACCTCTAGAAAAATGAAGATCAGGGGCATCTTCGCAGGTGAGTGAGTTCAAAAAACCAAGGTCCATGTTTTTTTTCTTTGGTGAAAGTAATTTTTTTGGGATAGCCCTACTAAAGGTAAACTAAAGGTAATTTACAGCAGGCAATCAATAGTAGGTAATTTGCCTAGTAATTACTACGCTCAGTGTTGGGTAGGATTACTAATTACTTTAGTTATCTCAGTTTTCATTCCTTTGAGGATCCTTGTTTTGTGATTTGGCTCAATATCTACTACTATAGATATTTACCTATAGATTGCCTGCTGTAAATTACCTTTAGTTTACCTTTAGTTTTCTAAGGTAAAGCATAACAGAATACAAGGAATAAATCGTTATATTAGATAGTGTAATTTAATACGAGACGATTGATTAGCACACTTAACAGTGCAGGTAGGCTAACGTGTTAGAGTGCTTTAGGCTTACCTTTCGTGAAATAAAAAAAATTTTAATTTCTCTTAATACTTTTTAAAGATTTCTAACCTAATAAGAAACACTGTTTACCAACGTAGCTGTATTTAAGCTATAACAAATGATTTCAGAAAGAAAAAATAGCCACGTAGCTTTTCTGATACTTGTCGCTGTCAAGATGCTAGCAGCTCGCGATTTTTCGGGGGTTGTTGGCCTAAAAAACCTTTTTCTCCCTAGGGTGGTGCGTGTGGTTTCAGGCGCGCCCCAAAATGAGAATCTTCTGATTGGCTGAAATTCTCGCGCTAGCTGAACAGTGCGCACCGTTGCCTTACAGATGCACAAAATACTTGTGCAACCATTTATCACCACAGTAGGCGGTGCATAAGGGTACGTGGGAGATGCGGCAGTGAAACTTGTCATTGCAATCGCGAAAAACAGTGTTTGAGAGCTCGTAGACAGCGGATGCACCGCCCGTTGTAGTTATGCAAATGTTGTGTTTTTGCTAGAAAAAGCATCCAAGAAAAAAAAATACATGTAAGAAAACATTCTACAAGCGTGCAAAACTCATTGCAAGAATTCACAAACTGATATTGCGGATGTACAAAATTAGTATTTCGCTGGTTTTGGGGGTCGGGGCGTTGGGGGGTGGGACTTCACATTTTTGATGAAGGTAGCCTCCGTGTTAGTGTGAATGTGTTTTGCACCATATTCACTGCAGCGATAGTAGCAAAACTTGTGAGCGTACGAGTTTCTTGATTTGTGATTCGTAGACTAGGATTTGTGCACCTGCAGTGAAGGATTCAAGAACGTGTAACTGTTGTGTTGTGTTTGTGGGAGAGAGAAAAAATATCTACAAGTTTGCAACTTTTGTCTGTGACTTCAGATTTACTGATACACATGTGTGGCTATTCTCTACATATCACCCCACACTTCCACGCTGTCTTACCCGGCTCTCACGTTGGTTTGCCACTCACATAAACCATACCTTAACTGCTATTACCTTTGCCCGTACTTGCTGATTATATTCCGCTGTTTACCTCGGAGCTCCAGCATACCTTAATCATTTTCTTTTGAAAGGAAGAGAAAAGCCAGTAAAAACGATGTGCCTAAAAAGGCACATAATGGCGGTGCACCACTAATGATAATGCAGGACTGTCCTCAAGCTCAAGATAAAGGCAAAGATTTGTGTATTTGTGTTGAGCTAAAACAGATTATTTCAAAAGCATGACCTACTGCCAGATTATCTCAACATCTTAGTAAATGTACACATCTCCACTTACATCAGGGGCACTCAAAAGTACAGCCCACAGCCCACGTTTGTATGTGTCACTCACAAAATAATGACATGGACAGGTACAAGGACAAATATTAGATGTCAAAAGTTAATTTAAAATGGGTATCTAAGGTGACATTTTCCAACTAAAATGAGTTTGACACCCCCGGTGTAACTTTTAGATAATAATACATAACAGCTTCAATTAAATTAATCCAAGCTCATTCAAAAACATAATCTTGCCTTCAAGAGATTATGAACAAGATAACCTTCATTCAGGTGGAGGATTAGAATAATGTTCTGATTTTCTGTTTTGTTCTGTACTTGTACAGACTGAACCCAGATGATCTACTGATTGCCAAGCTCCAGAATAGTGACGTTGCTGGTCAATGCTGGGTTTTTTTTTTTTTTTTTGGGCTGTTTATTTCATAAGTGATCATTGTGTAAAAGTGATTATCAAACCAGGCCCTTAACTCATTGTGAACAAGAAAATTTAATTTCTTCAACACATTGGCACGGGCATCATTATGTCAAATCGCATGATCTTAAAAGGTCCCATATTGTCAAAACTGAAATTTCCTGGCTTTTTTCATGATAACTGAGGTCTAGGTGCTATGCAACTACCATATAAGTTTCAAAACAGTCAGTCCACTGTAAAATTCACACAGCCTGCTTAAAGTTGCTGTGATTTTTCACGAACTGTTGTGACTTCTGTAAAAAGTTGACGTCAGAACTACACAGTCACCGCCTTCAGTCACCACCCGAGCACTGCCCCCCGTCCCACTCTCCTTTTGCCAAACCACCAGACAACATTGCGGAAACATGTCGAAAAAAGGTTAACTTTAAACACGAAACCAGTCCGGCTTCCTCTACGTTACACTCTCACTCAAAGGATGGACGATCTGACATGATTGTTACTATGAGGTGGATCACATCTAACGTGTGTAGTAAAGACAAACTCACTGTGTCTATCTAGTCATGATGAAGATACATTTCAATTTCAGCAGGATACTATTTTTACAGCTACATTATTGTTTCAGCCTCAATTAATCACAACAATGTATATACATTTACAAATGATTATATATAAATCGTCAGGTTGTTGTTTTACACACATGCACACAGACATTATTTCATACACGACAGTCATGAGATGCAAGAAACATAGACATATGGCAAGAAATCTGTAGACAAAAGACAATACTTTATTGAACCTTTCCTGATAATTAGTGTGCAGCAAACGCCGAGATTTTGACGATCGTTTTTGTCCAGTCTGCTCGTTTTATGGGTTTAAAACCACAGCTGTCGGCGGTTTTTTGTCTGGCAGTGGCAGCACATATGCGATCAAATTTTTAATTTGAGGCTGTATTACGTCGATTCTGGCACCCAACGTCACAACAAGATGATATTTTAAGCTCCTTATGTAACCAAATCTGGCTGGTTTGAATGGGCCGCCTCCAGTTTCCCCTTTGTTTTGCTGCCTCCAGCTAGCACTGTGACGTTGGCTGACCCAGGTAACTAGGTAACCCTAGTTACCTGTGGTTGGCCTGGCCGTGCGTCACTCAGAAACAACAGGCCATTCAGAAGAGAGGCTCATGAATATTAATTAGACAGGCCAAAATCGACCTGTTCTCAGCAGAGCTCCTGAGAAATGAGCTGTAAAAATATATTGAGATGGTTTTTGGTACTTGTACCGCAAATATATATTCTTAAGGACATCAAAACCTACAATAAAACTCCAGAGAGGTGTAATATATGGGAACTTTAAGAACCAATGAGGTTTGATGTTATTGACACATTGCCATATCTGAGTTGGGTTTTGTATACATACGTTAAAAAGGATTTGATTTAAAAGTGAATGAAATTCTTGAAAAACTTAAATTTAAGTTAGGGTGCTTATTTTATCAGGTAAAGGGATAAACATTTTTTATTGCTTTGACATATGTAAAAACTTGATCAGACTGAAAACCGAAACTGGAAAGCGTTGTGCGTGTGCAATGATGTAATGAAGTACAATGCACGGAACAATCTAATTGTTGTTCAATATAATAATGATTGTTGTGTTAATCTAAAATTATATTATAAATTCTATTAAAAATAAACCCTTTCATTGGCGTTCGTGTTCAGATTCATCAATCTGAGTTATATCATTCCAACTGATGAATCTGAACATGCGTTCGTTTTAGCATCACTTTTAAAAGCGCTTAAGAATGAATTTTGTGATAAAACTGACATCATTTGAAAGTTGAGACTTTGTTTCTTGACGTAACAAAGCACAAAGCTCTTTGCAATTATTGGAAGGCATGCTAAAAATTATATTTGTTGAAGGGAAAAACCGCAGACCTGGCAAGCTGGGGTCAAATCTCCACAATGGTAACATCAAATGAAACAATAAAACATAAACATCTAAACCTCTGTAATTCTCAATAACAAACCTGTGTTAAAGGCATTATTTTTAAGTGAGATTACGTTAATTTGACAGCTCTTAATTCTATACAAGACATTTTTCTCAGAAATTGCAGTCTTCTGGACCCTTTATATTGGCAGGATATCGGCCTTGATCACCGGCTGTTTTTAAACAATTGGCCTATGACCGATAATGTAAATAATTGCCCTACTCAATACAATGCATCCCTACTCAAAATTCAACAATATTAACTACATCAAAGAAAGCAGTTTTGAAAGCTCAGATCTAGTAGCAATAACTCCTTATGTTACCAACAGAATATTTTCACACTTTACAGTGTAAGAACCACAATAAATAAAAGCTGGTTGACGTGTCATGAGTCCAGCGCCAGTTCTTTCCTTCACCTGCTAAATCATAATGGGATTGGGACAGATGTACAGGAACAGGAAATTAGATTACCTGGCCCGGTTCTTCCCTCATGCTACATGACTGTGCTAACCGCTAATTACTGCTGAAGGTTTGATGCAAGTATTTCTCAGCACCCAGTCACAGAAACAGATAATAGCACATGCAGAGCAAACAATAATGCTGTTCAGCAAACCTCTTTAATCTCTAAGCGCCTTAACAAGGACAGCATGAACTGTGGATATACTGACAATGGCCAGAATGTTGTATGGAAGCCGGGGCAAGTAAGTTCAAGCGAGCGAAACCACTAAACCTTTTAAAAGAGAAAAATTGACTTAGATGGAGGAGATGATGAGATCCTGGTGAAAAGACAGGCAATAAACAGAACAGGCAAAAGAAGTTAGAAGGGGAAATGGAAGCCATCCAAAAAACAATAGAGAGAGCATAAAAAGGGTGGAAATGGTTGATAATAATGGGTGATAAGAAGAGGAGAACTAAAGAAGAGAGCTGGCTGAGATGAGATAGCATGGTGCATTCCGTCTGTCAGCTTTCAAATGGATGCGAGAGGAAACTCTCAATGGTGGGGCTCACAGCTGCTAGCGTTTATTGATCTGCCGAGAGCTGCGAGCTGCCAAATCCATCCTACATGTTTGAAAACTCGGACACATCACCGTCGTGTCGAATGCTGTGTTCGAGGCAGGAGTCATTCTAGGATTTCAGTTTTAGAGGGCTCACCCTCTTAACTGAGTTGGTTGCTCAGAGGAGTATTCCTTGCCTTACGTGTGAGAGGTCAAGTTTTAATTTAGCTTGAATGAAAACGTTTCCAAATAAGTTGTAAAAAGTTAAATTTTTTGCTAATGTTAAATTACTGACTTTTGTTAAAATACATTTTTAAAAAGTCAGTAGGTGGAGGAGTCATTGAATCATTCAATCAACCTTTTCATTCAAACTAATTTATTAAAGAATGGAACAAGTCTTTATGAGTTCTGAATCATTCTTTTTAACAGATTCATTCAAAAACATTGATTCATTCACTGCAGTGTGTTTCTCATAGATATGTAAGGATTGAGTGGGATGTGGATTAACTTGTAACTACTTTCAGTTACACTTTAGTATTATGGTGTCCTTGTTACTCTGTAATTATACATTTAAGTAGTGAGTAATATTAATTAACTACATGTACTTACTATATGTGACCCTGGACCACAAAACCAGTTATAAGGGTCTTTTTTTAAATTGAAATTTATATATCATATAAATGAATAAATAAGCTATCCATTGATGTATGGTTTGTTAGGATAGGACAATATTTGTCTGAGATACAATTTGAAAATCTGGAATGTGAGGATGCAAAAAAATCTAAATATTGAGAAAATCGCCGTTAAAGTTGTCCATATAAAGTTCTTCAATGCATATTGCTCATCAAAAATGTCGAGCACATCCTGCCCCGGCGTGATCCTCCACCTGCCACCGTTCTGCCGCAGGCCACACCACAGCCTGCCCGTCACTGATGGCACCCTCCTACGGTTGCTCCACCTCGTACTGAGACCATGTCAAGGCCGGCGCGTCGAGCCTCCCCCCCCCCTGTGTACCAGCCAGCCCCTAAGTCCTCCAAGATGACGACAAGGCGGCCCTGACACGGTCAGCCCGGAGATGCAAGGAACTGATCTCTCTGGTTGATGGCGAACCCGAGAACAGTGCCACTCCTTCCCACGGAGGAGGGCCGGGTGGAGAATCTTTTGCTTGGTTCTGTTCCGCTGTTGGCCCAAGGGCCAGCTGTAACCACATTTGCATAGAAAGAGCAGTGTCCTTTTCCTCCAGGCTATCAGGGTTGACATTGAGTGACACACTGCCTCCTCTCTCTTGCCCACGACACCCCCTATCACCAGCGGCCAAGAGATTGCGGTTTGGGGACGCAATGCCTTCCCGCGCATCTCCGGCCGGTCCCTCCGGGGACACGGGGGGTCCTGCCGTGATGAGCCAGAACGCATTTCTTTCTGGGACATCCAGCATGATTGCTTCATATGAGACCACTTCAGCACTGGTTATACTCCCGAGTCGGGCATGGTGCCACGGTACAGTTCGCGTGACCTTTCACGCTGACGTGTTGCCGCTCATTCAGCCCCTGGACGGACCTTGTCTTACAAAGGGCCGGGGTGCCCTGAGAACAAGTGTCCAGGCAGGTCATTGTCACGATGGTTGCCTCCAGGGCGGGCTGGGGCGCTACATGCAATGGGCAGGAAGCCTCGGGGTTCTGAACAGGGCCTTGACTGCTTTGGCATCAACTGCCTCGTGTTGCTGGCAGTGCTACTAGCCTTGCGGTGGTTCCGGCCATTGCCACCTGGCAAACATGTGTTGGTCTGCACGGTCAACACTACGACCATTTTGTACATCACAGTGTTGTCTGCGATCACGTCGCGTGTCACAACTCACCCGCCATTTCCTCCTCTAGAGTCAGACGCGGCGCAAGTCGCTGCGTTCTGTCCACATCCCGGGGGAGCTCAAATCATGCGGCCGACGCGCTCTCACGACAGCTCACGTCCCCCAGAGAATGGCGACTCCATCCTGAGATTCGGCTGATCTGGAGTTGATTTGGGGAGGTCAGGTAAACTTGTTTGCCTTCCACGAGTCCTCCGACTGCCAGCTGTATTACTCCCTGACCGAACCCCCTCGGCACAGACGCACTGGCACGCAGCTGGCCTTGGGCTTTACGCAAGTATGCGTTGCCCCAGTGAGCATACCAGTCCCAAGGCAAGCTGTGCCCCCTAGGGGTGAGGGCTCACTGCACCCGGAGTCTCGTTTACTTTCTATGCGTTGGTGCACGGCGCCTGGCAGACAGCTGTAGAGTCAGCTGTACTGGGCTAGGTGTCCATATGGCTTGATTCCCTGCAGGCGATCCCATATGTGTATGCTTCCACGGTAAGGTATCCCTCTCGGTAAACCCGTGTCTTCCCTTTGACATACCATTCTGTCAGTCTCTGCTGGCAGTGGTTCCTCCCTACTCTCAGGTAGGACCTGCCTCAGAGTCCCATTCCATATGTAGTACTGCCCCAGGCCTGGGTCAGTCTATATTAGTGTCTCCACATGATACCTCCCTACGGGTAGGATGTGGTCTCCGTAGCGCCCTTCTCCGGAAGTCTCACTTCCCCATCATTATTGCCCAGCTGTAAACAACAAACAGGAAAAGCGTGAAGCACCTTTCACGAGGGTTGAAATCCCTTCTCTTAGGAAATTATTTTCTGTGGTAGGAACAGTGGCATGGCTATCTCCAGCAGTGATGTACTCACCTTTTGGTCCCTTCGGGCGCCAAGGTCAGCAAATTTATGCTGGGGCGTTGGGAAGGTTACGACCTTTGCGTAGCATCTGTCTTGCACTTGCAACACCATAGGGTTGTGACGGGGTTCAGGTTGTGGCGCTTTCCATAGACCCCATATGTCGTCACAACATAACTCGTAGGGACCGACAGATAGGGAACGTCTCGGTTATGTACGCAACCCTTGTTCCCTGATGGAGGGAACAGAGACGTTATGTCCCCATGTAACAACCTTGAACCATCGCTGGTTGCCAGGGACGAGTTCTCGGTTCCTCGGCATAAAATCTGATGAGTGGATGCACCTGTTGCCTATGTATACCCCATATGCATGGGGAGTGGCTCAAGTATGCAAAATCCACTATCCAAATTTCATTGGCATTTTCTCTTAATCAGAGAGAATTCGGGCTCCCAAGTAAGAACACACATGCCTTCACGACATAAAGTAACGTGTAACAAGGGTACCGTAAAATAAATGCAGAGTAAAAACAGCAGCTGGAAGTGCTTTATCTAAAATGTAAATCCACGATTTTAAGCTTGTGTATTGAACTGCTGTACAAAAGCAATATCACATTCATAATTGTGTTGCTGTTCTGAATATAAACATGTCTGTGATTAATTGCAATGAGGGTGCAGCCACATTAGTAAAATTGTGAAATTAAAATTTCATAGGCAGAAAAGGATCATTGTCTACAGTTAATAGTGTTGAGATGTACTGTACAGTATGAAGCACATGACAAAGCTGTTGGTCAATACAACGAATTTGCTTAACCGCCTTGAACCTGTTGCAAAATTTGCAATGGGATATCTTTCACCGTCAAATGAAATTACAGATTGTGTAAATTCCTACTGAAATGACTGGAATTTGCCTGTGAAATTTTGCCTAATAATGGAAAATGTGACTGCACCTTTGTGGTTTTACTGGCAGAAAGTTTGCAGAGTTATTTTGGAGAGTTTAGGCACATGCTGCTGAATGTCACTATAACGCAGTACACCACTGACTAAGGGTGGATAATATTTAAAGTAACTAACGTTTTTTAATGACTGTTTAGGGAAGAAATCAGAATGAAAGCTTCCTGCTGCCACTGCAAAGTTGAATAGAGATTAAGTCACAGATTATTCTGGATACTGACATTTCAGAGTTAATTGCAGATTTTAGTAGTAGCTTTACTGGTATTACCTTTGCTGATTCCAATGATCTGGACAAAATGGATACGGATAAATCATGATACTGATTTATGGACAGTTGACTTTAAACACAAGGTCATGCTAAATAAAAGGTTAAACAGCCCAGGTTGGAGAAAGAATGCAATGAGAAATTATTGTATAGCATGATGTCAGAGATGCTAAGAAGGCCAGGAAGTCAACAAGGTCAAGTGGCTTCTTTTTCTCAAGCCCCTGATGTGAATCTGTGTGAAGAGCTTGTGTCATCTGGTCAGGGTTGGCTGATGAACTGGCCTTGGAGGAACCTTCAAGAATACATTTGTTCATGCCACACATCTTGTGACAGTCTTGGCACTATCTTCTTACCACATTGATCCACTAAGCGATATCTATTTTGGGAAGACTTGGCCAGTGTTGTCCATGTTGAAAAAAACAACAACTGGTAACCAACATTTGTCGTGTTTTGGATGCTAGTATGGACAATAGTAGATGGGTATAAGACAGAAAGTTCAGGAGTATTTGGAGACTGAATTTTTTTAATTCTAAACACACAAAAATGGCATACTTTGCTTTTAACTTTTTTAACTGCCAAGTCTTTAATTGAACAGCCTCAAAACAACTTGCAATAATTTGTACAAATGACAGAGTGTACAACGTGACTGAACAAAAATACATAAATAATAAATATATATATATATATATTATATTTATTTATTCAAAAAAATTAATGTATCAGTATTAATAATAATAGATAATAATCTTGGCTGGCATGTTTTAGTCCAGGCTGTTGCTACATAAGCGCCATCCACTGTCTGAGAGTGAATTTGCATTTTTATTCAGCCCGTCTGCTGCTTTTGTTCAGATCAATGTGAAAATCAGGCCGAACTTTTATGCAGTAAACACACATTGTTGTAAAATCTAACTTGTTGATGAAAAAGAAGCTAATATGCATTCTAAAAATCCAAGATAATAAGGAATCTAGACTTATTCACATATTTTGAAGTGCCCACAATAACACTGTGTATCACACCAACTTTGTCATTGCACAGTGTCTTCAAAGTGCTTGTGAATGCCAAATTAATTCGATTAAATCGATTAAATCGACCATTTCAACAACACCTTTTAGAAAATCATCACTTACCATTATCTTGCTCAATTTCTTTCCTATTTTTCCTCTTCTCTGCACCAGATTGATAGAGCCGCCTCTTCAATTTCAAACATTGACGCACACGACTGACACAAGCAAACCACATATTACGGTCTGAATACCCCTTGTGGCTACAGGATCTTATGCAACTGCTTATATAGCTTATTACTAATGTGGCCTGATTTAATAAAACAAGGGTACAAATTAATAAGTTGTGGGAACAAATTCTTAATTTGTGGTCACAGTTAAATTAAAACGAGAGGGAACAAAAACTTAATTTGCGGCCACTATAAACATATTTTTGTAAAAGCAAGCAAGCACCAAACTCGCACTAATCAGAGAAATCAGAAACTTTCAGGAGAGGTGCTTTATTGTAGCTCACTGTACATATGCAGATAACCTATCTCCACTACATAAAACCACCAGTAAAATAACTCTAAACGACATTCATTCAGTCTTTGAAAAAGTCTCACTGAGAATATTTCAGCTGCTTTGAACTACAAGATGCTCGCTGAAACCATTCACCCGGAATGGACCTCTGAATAGAAAAGACTTGCTATGCACAAATACTTCCACGGCTGACTGACAATACCTCTTCAACCTGAAGGACAGACTAAAAAGTGTTTGCATTTAATAATGTCATTCCACTGAGTCTTTTTTGATTTGATTATAATTATTCCATGTCAGTTGTCAATAAAATAAATGAGTAGAAAAGAATCCATGAGTGCAAGTCAAGTGTGATTACAGACTCAGATAGAGGGATTTGATGAGCGTTATTGAATAACAGTTGCTCAGGTTCTCACTAGCTTAAGCAAAAGCCATTTGAAATCTGTGTCCATTTACTATGAGGAGAACAGGATATATTAAAACTACAGTTTGTGGCACAAGCCTTTCCCCCTCCCTTTCAAAAAACCTTGCTAAGAGTTCCCACAATTCTCTGAGGACGACCTTAAGGAGAATTTCATGTTCCTGGCTCTGTACTTTTCAGCTCAAGTCAATAGCTCTCCTTGCCGTTCCCATCCAGCCTAATTAAAATATAATCTTCTCTGCAGTGGGCTGCTACAGGGAAAAGGCAAGGGACAGAGATGGCGGTTTCTATAAATAACAACTGAAATTTGCGTTATTGTGGGAGATTGCTCTTTCAGAGTACAATAAAGAAGACGTCGCTGAATGTAAGGCATGGGGGCTGGGGTGAAATTGTGAAATCACAATTGCGGCTAGGGGTGAAACAGTATCTGTCAAGTCGCTACTGCTTCGCTTTCTCAGGCAGAGCAGCTTTTGGAATATTTATAGAGGACCGAGCAAAGAAATGTAGGTGTCCAAGACAGGCAGGTTTATGTAATGTACAGATTAAATGAGTTGCTGGTGTTATACTTCAGCTAGGGCTGTGCAAAAAATCAAATGCGATTTTTATGCGCATCTTGTAGATCTCTGACAAGCTACACAAAATCACGTTCAAAATCGGCAATAATCGCCTGCGATTTTGAACGTGATTTTGTGTAGCTTGTCAGTGATCTACGGCTCTGTGTAATAAATGCCGCTCCATCTGAAAGCACGTGCTGGAGATTTACCACTAATCACCAGAAGTGGCTTTACTGACGAGATTCGCATGAAAATCACATTCGATTTTTTGCCCAGCCCTAACTTCAGCCAAAGTAGCCTATAGTTTTAATACCTAAAATATATAGACTTAACCTTTTTGCTATTCTTTCTTTCAAGTAGTTTTCAATGCACTATTATGCTTTTAAACCCAAAGCAATCAATAATAATTGTCAATAATAATAACAATAAAACAAAACAGATTTCTTAAACCTCTCTGGCTTCAAAAAACATAAAATGATGCATTAAGTATTAATTACTCAAAATGATAAAGTACAAAGTTGAGTCTATGTGGAATACCCATAAATGTTTGCGTTCTCATAATTATGTATGATTGGAACTTATGGGAGTATGTTAATTAACGAACCAGAATACAGTCTTAGTTTTCCTTTCAATTTAAGTAATAATAAAATAAATAACTAAATAAAACAATGGTTAATGACAATATTAAATGGTTAATTTTACTTGTTGAGAAGACTGCATTAGGTAAACGTGATGACCCAAGTGTTTTTAAGAAATGTAATTCCAAGTCAACTTTTCGTTTAAAGTTAACTTTAGTACAGAACTTTTTAAAGCAATTTCTTTGCATACTAAAGTAAGTTCAACCAGTAAGATTTTATAGTGTAGTTAAATTTATTATCCTCTTATAGCACTTTTATGGTGACTTCTCACTTTGACAACATGAGAATGGCTCGTCTAAAAGAGCTTCCAGCAGGGACAGAGTGCTGAGTCATGATCATGCCACAGAGAGAGCGGCCAGTTTTATTACTGACTTCACCATTGCATAACAGATTACAGATATGCACACAGAATGGCATTCAAATACATGTAGAATTAATAATAATCAACTTGATTGACAAAAACCCTTAAATGTATCCAGTGTCATGCTATATGTTCCTTAGTCCTTATGCACCTCACTCCCAATTTTTCACGGGGACAGAAGAGGAGTCAGTGAATAAATGGTAAAACAAAGTAACTTGTGTTACTTATTTAAAAAAAGTAATCTGATTATCTCTCGTTACTTGTAATGCATTACCCCAACACTGTTTATAAGTACTAATGAACAGCCAATATTGCGTTTGTCACGAATTCGGTTCATGGACTTCCTTTTATTCACCACCAGAGGTCACCCTTTCCAGTTTCATTGACTCTCGCACAACACAAATTGTTGCATATCCCCCCGGACTACATATCCCCTCATTCATTGCACTGATTGCACACAACACTGATTGCACACAGCACTGATTGCACACAGCTGTTTCATATCACTCACTCACTATATAACACTCACTCAAACAACCATTCTCTGGCGAGTATTACTTAGCCCGTTATTATTCCTAGTTTCTGTTATCCTGCCCATGTTTCCTTGTTTTGCCTTGCCTTGCCTTACCTTGTCTGTTTTCTCGGTTTCTGATCTTTGCCCGTTTTCCTGGATTTATCCCTCGAGTCTCGCCCCTGTGATTCTGTCTGCCGATCGTTGACCTACGCTAGCCCTAGAACTATTCTTGTGTTTTTGCCCCCATCATACCGTTTGCCTTGTTCGACCCTGCCTGTTATTACCACGTCTCTTGAAAAAAAGCAACAGATGATCCACATTGTCCACGGCTCATCACAGCCCCCGTTACACTATAATATGCATGCTAATAAGCTACTAGTTAATAGTGAATAGTGATCCCTAATCTAAAGTTTTACAGACATTTCTTTGACACCAAGTAACAAATAATAATAATAATATAAAAGCATAACACTTATAAAAGTAATTGCATGGTTGTTTTATGATGCAGTGATTGCTGGGAGCAATCTTCTTAAGTATAAATTAGTTTGTTTTGACAACTCTGGTAAGCCAGTTAAGAAATATTGTTGGTCTAATACAGTGGTTCTCAAACTTTTTTGGTCACGGCCCCCTTTAAACCTATACAAAAATCTTGCGACTACCAAATAATTTCACTAAACATAATGAAAAATTAATGCTTTTTTAATTTAAAAAAACCCTACAGGGGGAAAAAAACACCTGCATCACTTGAAACATTGAAAAATGGCATAGAAAGAATAACTGTTATTATTATTATTATTATTCTCTCTGTTATTTATTTATTTATTTATTGTGGGTTTCATGCTGTACGCTAAGGCATAGGACACACACAGGCTTTTCTCCTCACAAACGACATTAAACACCGTGTCTACACCGGACACGAGCGGCAAAATACAGTAGAACCCATTATAATCAGTGACGCTGTGTACACTGGATGTGGCGCGACACGACACGCCAAATCCCCGACAGTAAACTGATGCCTTGTTCTATTTATGACGTATTGACACAAATTTCAATGGTTTTCAACGGTCGTTTTGTCGCGTCCAGTGTAGAGCTGTTGCAGCAACTGTAGTGTCCAGTATAGACACGATGAGTGAAGCTGAGAGCAAGATATGCCTCATCATATTTTCAGCATTTAGCTTTTAAATGACCAGCACCTGCCTGGGTCTGTGCGACTTCATCTATTGCTTTTCTCTTCCATTTCACAACTGATCTATCTGCCATTCTAAGTTATGTCCTTTGCCACATTTTGCTATAAGTTTGATTGTATCATATAACAATTGCTGTTAATAGTGTTCATCGTCTGTTTTATTACGTCTTAAATTGATTTTTCCGTACATATCTGCCATATGTACATTAACTGACAGTCAACCACTGATAAACTACAACTAAATATTGTAGAAACTTAATTTTCTGTAAAGTTGCTTTGCAATGATTTGTATGGTGAAAAGCGCTCTACAAATAAATTTGACTTGACCATTTAGCGCCCAAACTCTGGAATAACCTACCTAACATTGTTTGGGAGGCAGACACGCTCTGCCAGTTTAAATCTAGATTAAAAAAACCTTCTCTTTAACCTGGCTTACACATAACACACTAATACGCTTCTAATATTCAAATCCGTTAAAGGATTTTTAGGCTGCATTAATTAGTTCAGCCAGAACCTTGAACACTTCTCATAACACCCGATGTACTTGCTACATCATTAGAAGAATGGCATCTACACTAATATTAATCTGTTTCTCTGTTATTCCGAGGTCACCGTAGCCACCAGATCCAGTCTGTATCCAGATCAGATGGTCACTGCAGTCACCCGATCCAGTACGTATCCAGATCAGATGGTGGATCATCACCTAAAAGGACCTCCACAGCCCTGAAAGACAGTGGAGACCAGGACAACTAGATGAGCCCCAGATACAGATCCCCTGTAAAGACCTTGTCTCAGACGGCCACGGGACAAGACCACAGGAACCAGTTGGGTCTTCTGCACAATGTGACATTGCTGCAGTCTTGAATTGAACTGCTGGTTTTGTCTGGTCTGAGGAGAACTGGCCCCCGACTGAGCCTGTTTTTTTCCCAAGCTTTTTTCTCCATTCTGTCACCAATGGAATTTTGGTTCCTTGCCACTGTCACCTCAGGCTTGCTTAGTTGGGGACACTTAATATACAGCGATATCGTTGACTTGATTGCAAAAGATTGCAAAGATACTATTTAAACTGAAATGAGCTGGATGATGACATCACTGAGCCAATGATGAACTGTCTTTAAACATGAAAAAATTAGTGTTTCTATGTAATTTTGCATTATGACCACACATTTTACTAATTAGATGCTGTTCCGGTTGCTTTGACACAATCTGTATTGTTAAAAGCGCTATATAAATAAAGGTGACTTGACTTGGCTTGTTTACTGTTTTATTTATTTTCTTTTTCTGCTGGTGGCTCGCGCCCCCCCTTGCAATACTCGTGCGCCCCCCACACTTTGAGAACCACTGGTCTAATATATGATTTTATGTTAATTTAAAATAATTCATTATTCTTAGTGTATTTGATTCAAAAAGCCTGATATGAATGTATATGGAAAATGTAGCCTAATTGCTTTTGCACAGTGAAACAGCATAAAATATTAAAACTAGTTTTCAAGTTTTTTTTTTCTTACCCCACTGGCAAACAGTTTATCTTGTTTTAAGCATAAATCTAACAGTTATTAATGGATGAAAAATAAATTGCTTCTCAACTAAATGCTTCTCGTTTTAGGGATGTTTGGAAGAGAAGAGAAAAATACTGATTAAGAAAATAATTTTTGTAGTGCAGTACTGCTTGATAAAATCTTGATTATATTATTAGCAGCTAACTCTCACCAGCTGAGCTCCAATGATGTATCTGCCCTGAGTTATTATCACGGGTGCATTGTGTTGATGAGAGTGATTGTGGTATATTGGTTTGCGTCATTACTTTAATATCATTTCATTATGCTCTGTGATAGGATTTTAAATCAGCGGAATCCAGCAAAGTCTGTTCTTTTCTAATATAGTGTCTGTAAGTATCATTTTGCTGCATCTTTTCAGTACAAATGAATTAAAAGCAATGAGAATATTCATGCTCACGGGCAGCTGTACCAGTTTTGTGGAAATGACTGACAAATTATGTATTCAGGGTCAAACATTTTAACAAGATTTTTTTTTTTAACTGAAACCCTCTATTTAATGGTGCTTTAATCACTTGTTTCTATAAAACACATCAAGGTCACAAATCCCACAATTCACCAGAAACCAAGTTGTGCTCAATTTAGAAACTGCCATACTAAATATATGTGCATTACATCTTGAGACATATTTGCAGAATTTTAGATATATCAATATATCTGAAGAGATACACTCAAGTGCTTTAAAAACATTATTTTAGAAAAGTAATTTTCTCTTACATGCATAAAATGGATAAAAACAAAAATAGTGAGTGACAAAATGACACACCTTGATTTGTCGAATGGAAAATGTAATTTTATGCCCATTAAATTGAGCTTTTCCCAAAAATCACCAGCTCTCTAGCTGAAATCCTCCAGCTGTACTTTCAACATTTTTTTCCCCAAAACCATGTATTTTCGAACGTGTATGTAATCACACTGTAGGCGACAGTGGGGTAAGATGTGCCAGTGGTTATAATGTCTTTAAGAAACATCCTTTTTTTTCATAGAAAGAGCCCATATACAGCTGCCTGTGATTAAGAGATGCGCACATAAAAAGTATAAAGAATTTATTTAAAGAAAAGTGAGTGAAGTGACATGTGGCCAAGTATGGTGACCCATACTCGGAATTAGTGCTCTGCATTTACCCATCCAAAGTGCACACACACAGCAGTGAACACACACCCGGAGCAGTGGGCAGCCATTTATGCTGTGGCGCCCGGGGAGCAGTTGGGGGTTCAGTGCCTTGCTCAAGGGCACCTCAGTCGTGGTATTGAAGGTGGAAGAGAGTGCTGTACATTCACTCCCCCCACCTACAATCCCTGCCGGTACGAGACTCGAACCTGCAACCTTGGGTTACGAGTCCAACTCTCTAACCATTAGGGGCCACAACTTCCACAAAAACCTTTTTTTCTCTAGGATATAAATGTGTATTTTAAACTGTTTTATGTCATATTTAACTGTTTTAAGTCATATGTCCCAGTTCTTTCACTTTTTATTTAACTTTGACATGAAACATCTTGCAAGATGCATCATTTTGTGAAGCATCACAAAAAAAAACTTTTTAAACTATTTTAATTTCAGTTGATAGACCCTGACATATAATTATTATGCCCCCTATTGCTTCTCTTGTGCTACTCTAAATCCAAAATAGACACTGTCTTTGGAAGAATAACACTGAGCCATGACTCTCATATTTATTGTTGGGTTGATGGATAACACTGTTCCTTAGACAAGTGTTAGTGTTATGCCTGTCTAACATAGTACAGCCTCCTTGGGCAAAATGATAAAAGATTTACAGTGAGAGACAGTAGGTTGGACACGACACATCGGCTGTGTTCCAAAACATGCAGTGAGCCGTCTTAGTGTGCAGCATTTTAAGGCATCATCTCACTCACAACATGAAGGCTGATCCAAAAAACAGGCTCCCCTCTAAGAAAGCTACTTTCCAAATATGGTGTGTGTGTGTGTGTGTTCTTTATAAAATTATGGTCATTAAAGTATTACATCTAGCTTAGCAACATGCTAACTTGCTAACAAACATTTTTTTTAAATCAATCAGAAGGCCCCGCAATGAAGATCACTATTTCTGACAGACAACCCAGTTGCTACAACCCAGTCTCAGAGGAAAACATAACTATTTTAAAAAGTGTATGACAACGTACAATTTTTAGAAGAAGAACAAAAAAGTAAGCAGGTCCACTCCAAACCTTATCTCTAAATATATCCTTTGGGACTCTCAGAATCTTTGAAAGATGTTAGTAACAACAGATATTGCAACCACAGTTGGCTAACAATGCTAACGAAAAGGTTCCCTGCTGAAAAAAATATATAAAAACATTAGACACCATCTCAAAATCTGTAATGGTTATACTGGTTATAAAGGGAATTGTATTGGCTTAAATGGAAACTGTAATGGACCCTGTGGGTCTCTACTGCCAATTGGTCACCTTCTATTGGTGGCTTGTTAAAACCAATAAATCCTAATGGAATATGTCCCAAAACACACTACAAAAACATTTTTTTACGGTTTTAATGGTTAAAAGTTGATGGTTTGTAATGGTATTTGTAGTGGAAAATATTATAATTTTTTGTGATGGTTCTATTGTTTTTTTGTTTGTTTTTTCGGTTGGGAGACCAGTTCAAACCAGTAAAGACCAGCAAACCACTGAGACACTCACTTTAGCCAAAATACCACTTTTCAGTTAATTGTTTGAATGTACAGTGAATGTATATTGTTCGTACATGTGCCAATGTTTACCTGAATCATTATTCGAAGAATTCATGCATTGTTCATGATAATGTGTTTTACAGAGAACATAAAGAGATTTTCACAAACTGCATGTTTGGGAACCAAATACTTTTCATTAGATACAGCAGGGATGCTTGCTAAAAATGGATTTACCTTTGGACCTGAGGACATCACACTACACTCCCTTACTTTTATGAAGTCCAAATAACATACCCGAGGCTGTGAGGCAGTATGACGTCTTCCCACTCACAGCATACACGCTCACCCACCAAGCTAACCTTAAAACCACACCACATAAATGAATGAAACACAGTCTTCGTTATTTTGTGGAGGTCCTTATGGTGGCTGTCACACTTCAGCTATTTCAGGCTTGGCGATCTCTCAAGGTACTGAAGATTAAAGCAGAGTGATGCGGTGCAACAAAAAGTTTCGCTCTTAGCTAAACGCTAATGAGTCTTTTTCAAACTTTACTTTAGGTCAGGTCTCGGCTGAGCGCCGTTCCTGTAATTCTATTATAAACATCTACAGGCCAGGCTGGCACAGACTGACTTCGGGCAAGTGCAAGTGATGAAACCACAAGCTATCAGGCAACCTGTGTTGAAGGGAAAACGAAACATTGTGTGTTTGTAATTACAGCCGTAATGAGGGGATGTTGTCCTGCTGTTAAGATTCTGAAACTCACTAGAGATACTAACAAGAACAAAATTCAGTGTTATTCTTTGTAATGGAGATCATTGATGTATGGAGAGATTAACCACAAAAAACATTTTTCTAAACTCCTCTGTGAACATGTGAGAGAGTTTAACAAGAGTGGATTGCATCTTGGAAATACCTTCTGGAATCGTTTGAGAAACTGGGGCACTTGCCATGGTCAAGTAAAAACAGTGCTCCTATATTTAGGTGGATATATTCAGACACACTGTACTATGCTTTAGACCGTAGAGATCAGGAAATCCAACTTTCAGAGCAAACTTTTACATTTTCTGAAAGATGCTTTTTCTTACACAGCTCAAGGCTAAGCTGCCGTGGGTGGTTGTAGGGTGTTGCTGAGAAAAAGTTTGATGTAAGTTAGATAAGTAAAAATCACAGGTCTAATTTGAGAAACCTTCCACCTCTCCCAGCTCCACCTGTCTAGATAAAAAAAACAAAACTTCCTACGGTATTTATGTGTCTACTCATGCAGCAACAGCATATGGTACATGCTCACAGGAGTATGTCTGTTGGCAGTAGCAAGTCCATACTTGCTCAGTGTCACGGTTGCACTACTGAGTGGAGTGCAGAGCAAGGAACGGAGGGAGACAAGGAGTACATCAATCCAGAGACTTTTAATAACATAAAGGAAACACGGAAAACTCACGTAGGACATGAACACTACCAGACGCTGAACTAAAAACAGGGAACACTATTTAAACAGATGACAAGACGAGGGGATGACGAGACACCTGGGATCAGTGGAAATAAACGGGGAACACCTGGAATAAATCAACAAATCAGGAAAGGTACAGGAAACTAACCAAATATGGGCATATGGACATAAACTTGAGTGGAGTTGTGCCAGCTCACCCGGTTAGAGAGCTTGAGAACACCCTCCACATATCGCTCCAACCTCAGACCGCCCTGCCGCAAACCTCACAGCGCGTCCTCAGCTGCAGTCATCTTTTTTTAGGTCCGATATTCTGTCACGGTTGCACTACTGAGTGGAGTGCAGAGAAAGGAACGGAGGGAGACGAGGAGTACATCTATCCAGAGACTTTTAATAACATAAAGGAAACACGGTTTCAGTGATGTATGGAGAGATTAACCACAAAAATTATTTGATTTGATTTTAGATTCAAGAACAGAAAGAACATATAATTATATATATATATATATTCTCTATATAATGAATTGTTTATGTATTACATGATATGCAGCTTTTTATAGTTGTATATGCCAGTGTCTGTAAACAAAACTGGCCACTGGTATAAATATCCTGTTTTTGCAGCTGTTTGTGAATGACCAATTCAGCAAAAACCACTGCCAACCCAAACACCATTCTAGCCAAATGACCAAAGCACCCCTGTTTCCTGATTGTGATTATGAAAATTCTATTTTAGGGCTTCAAAAACATAGACAGATGCATTGGCCTTTTACTAACATGAGCAATTTTTAAGGCTTTTTTTTGAGACGGATGAACGTCGCGTCATTAACTGTCCCTTATAAATTATTGCATGATTTCTGTTTAATTAACAAAATAAATTTGCTAAGAAAAGTCCCACATGTAATACTTCAGAACATATTCCAATTGTGGCCAACACTTAAAACCTGAATAAACATTACAAAAACTGGACTTAGAATATCTTCTACAGAAATATAATGTGTGTTGTGGTGTGCAACGGGAATGACTAATGTGTTGTTGTTGTTGTTATTATTATTATTTTATAAATCAATATAATAATATTTTTACACTGTTTATATATGTATCTGTTTTATAATTGTTTCGAATTTAATCGCTGTCAGAAGTGCAACATTAGGTGATCTGCCGCAATCAATAATATTTTCATATTTCTGTTCATATTTGGAACACTATTTATTATATGACGAAGACACTGTAAATTTAGATCAATTGTAAAAAAGAAAAAAAAATGTAGTACAACTTCAGTATTGTTATGTTTAGAGAGCAAACCAATAGCATCAACAGAAAAACAGTTTTGAGGCAACGGAGTCTTCCTGTCTTTTTTTGTGCAAGTGGACTGTGTACCTGATAGACACAAGGGCTTAGACAAAGGTGCATGAATTTCAGCGTAGCTTTTGTAAGAGACAAATTAACAAACAGCAGATGGCAAGATGGGTAAGTTTGGTTAAAAGTCATGAGGAGCCATCCCATCTGTTTCTGTAACAGCTGAATATATCAGTGTGTACTGGTGAGCGTCTTTGAGAATCATGTCTGTCATTTAAAGTGAGGAAAGTGGGAATATATCCTGGAGGGTCATAGCTAGCAATTTTAATAAGTGGTCAGTGAAAGTGCTTAACCTTTAGAAAATGTTGATCAGCCTCAGGAGATCATTAAATGAGCCATTTTATTTTCTGTTAATTTTATGCGATTTGCAGCTGTCTTTTGAGAATTGCAACCCTGTTAACAAAATGTTAAATCTAAATATAGTTTAGACCCATGGTTTGTTTTGTGTTTTTGATTTGATTTTAACATTAAATGAAAATAAACAATAAATAGACAAAATGTATAATATTGAAAAGATGAATAAAAACAGGGTTGCAAATTACAGGGCTGCAAATTTAGCCTAAATTAAACTGTCAGTCAATATTCTTATAATAACTTGAGTAAAAGGGTAAAATGGTTGAGCTTAATCAATTCAGGAGAGTTTTTGGGAAACCATATATCTTATTTCTGAATTATATTTTTATTTTATCTTTGTTATATTATATTTGTTATTTTTTGTGGTGGTGGTTGTAGAAAATTAGCAATAGGGTTGCATTAGTTACTGCAACAATTACTAATAGCACTTATTATTTGTGTTCAAAATTGCTGTATGATTTTAATTTACATCAAAGACATGGGGCCCTATTTTAACGATCTACGCACATGGTCTAAAGCGCACGGCGCAATTGCGCTTAGGGCGTGTCCGAATCCACTTTTGCTAGTTTAAGGACAGGAAAAAGAGTCCTTTTCATCTGAAAAGAGGACTTTGGACCACTGGCAACAGTCCAGTTCTTCTCCTTAGACCAGGTAAGACGCCTCTGACATTGTCTATGGTTCAGGAGTGGCTTAAAAAGAGGAATACAACAACTGTAGCCAAACTCCTTGACACATCTGTGGTGTGGTGGCTCTTGATGCATTGACCCCAGCCTCAGTCCATTCATTGTGAAGTTCACTCAAATTCTTGATTTGATTTTGCTTGACAATCCTCATAAGGTTGCCGTTCTCTCAGTTTCTCTTTTTCTTCCACACTTTTTCCTTCCCCTCAACTTTCTGTTAACATGCTTGGAATACAGCACTCTGTAAACAGCCAGCTTCTTTGGCAATGATGTTCTGGGGGGGGGGTGGCTTACCCTCCTTGGTGAAGGGTGTCAATGATTGTCTTCTGACAACTGTCAGATCAGCAGTCTTCCCCCTGATTGTGTAGCCTAGTGAACCAAACAGATACCATTTTGAAGGCTCCGGAAACCTTTGCAGGTGTTTTGAGTTTATTAGCTGATTGACATGTCACCATATTCTAATTTGGTGAGATAGTGAATTGGTGGGTTTTTGTTTAATGTGAGCCAAAATCATCAAAATTAAAAGAACCAAAGACTTAAAACTACTTCAGTCTTTGTGTGCATTGAATGTATTTAATACACGAGTTTCACAATTTGAGTTGAATTACTGAAATAAATGAACTTTTCCACGACATTCTAATTTATTGAGATGCACCTGTACTTGAGTTTTTATATTTCAGCCAACTTTTACTTTTACTCCACTACATTTCCTCATTAAAATGTATACTTTTACTCCGATAAATTTCCCCGAAGCATATTCGTTACTTACTACAAAATAGTAAGGAGTCAGAAGAACACGGACTGCAGGAAACAGCGGTTTGACTAAAACGTTGCTCCTTCCTAAAACACCTTTGCTCATGTGCAAACAAGTTATTGATTCATAATCACTGCGGCACAACCGTGGATGATTCATTTTCCATTCAAGTCGAGTCTGGGGTCTGCGATACAGCATCGTCAGCGATAATATGGTAGGCTAAGTGTTGTTGTAATGATGTGCGATCGGACATTATCAAGTTGGCTATATCACCAGATCACACACAGAGAGTGCACACATGTTGATTTTTAGTCTATTAAAACTCAAAATTCCAGGTATTCTATTTATATAATTTAATATAGTTAACTTAATCTATATCACACAAAGAGTACCGTTTTTCTGCAGATATCAGCATTAACTCATTTAATAATCATTTTATACAAGTTCAATAAAGCAATAAGTGACTTACATTTTAGACATAATATTGCTTGTTTTTGCTCAATTTTGCTAACGAAAATAGTTCCAAACAAAGATCACAGCACTGGTTTTGAGTCTCTGAGTGATGGACGGTGTTTACTTATTGAATGAATCAGCTTTTTGAATGAATCGGTTGAATAAATCATTCAGTGATTCACTAATTAACGCAGTCAATTTCTTTGCATCAGTCGTTTGAATGAATATGTTGAATCTCAATGACTCACTCATTACAGTCACTTGCTGTCACCTACTGGCAGTTTTAATTTCACATTTCGACTATTTTTTTTTTTCATGTTTTAAATTATTTCAAATATCAGTATTCAACGTTTTATGTTAAAAACAAAGCATTAGGCCTATTTATGCATCTGTAACTGCAGTTTAAATGCATCCATGTCCCCTCTGAGATACATTCAACTGTGTAAATACATCTAAATGCTATTTCAGATGCAGATTCCAGAAATGTTTTCTTATGTTGAATGAAAGACACTCAGATGAAGTGCTTCTTATTATTACCCAAAAATACAAAATGGAAGAAACAGTTAAAACTGAACACAATCTTGCTACTCAAGCTGTGTATTAACATTTTTTATATATAGTTATTTGTTTCTTTTCGATTTTGCCTTTACTTATACTTTTACTTTAAATACTAAAGTACGTTTAAGATTTAAAAAATACTTTTCGTACTTAAGTACAATAAATATCACATACTTTAAGACTTTTACTCAAGTAATATTCTAAACGGTGACTTCTACCAAAGTCATTTTCTGGTAAGATATCTGTACTTTTACTTGAGTATGGCTTTCAGGTACCTGTCCCTGTGTGAGTAATAAGCAAAGTGTACGCGTGTTGTGCTCCCGCCTATAGTCGCATATTACTAACGCACTTTTTAAATAACAAAAAAAAATATTGCGCCAGACTTTTGACCAGGTTTTTGTTTGTCAATGGTGCAGTCTATTTCAGTTGCCTCAAAATAGCAACGCACCAGCAATGTGCCTGAACACACCTCGTTTTCAGACCAGCACGCCCATGGTCGCACAAATGGGCGCAAATGCATTCGCCATTTAAACAACGTGGCGCAGGACGTGAAAACGACAACTGCGTGGGGCTGAAACTTGCAAAAAGCACATGCGACGCGCATGGCGTAGCATTGTGCCAGGTGTATGATAGGGCCCATGGAGGTTGGACTGGTTTGAACAAGTACCACCAGTGACATAACCAGTAAACCACACAGTAAAGCACTATTTGTCATCTACAATAGTACAGTCCTGCTTCAAAACAATTTTGACATATAAGCTCAAATAATAAGTGCTATAATAAAAAAAACTTTCCATTTCAAGTATATCTTTTCCATCCTAAGAAAAGAAAATCAGGTTTGAAGGGTCATCATGTGCTCTTCACAGCTGAAGTACCAAACACTCAGTGGTCTTACTCATCCTCATCCCAAACTAACCCGTGCAGAGTCAACCAGCTCTTGTCTGCCAGAGGCCAGAGGCGTACACTTACCCCCACCATGATTCTGATTATCTCTCATCTGAGCTCGGAGCACATGTAGCCATGCAGCTCTGACGTAATTGTTTCAAGACAAAAGCAATGTTCAAAAACGGTATACTAATTCAGAAGACTTTGGCAGCATGTCAAAATAAAAGTAAAATGATTGTGATGGGCGTTAAAGTATTCAGAAAGGACTTTTATTGAACTGTTTGATCAGTATGTTGGGTCAGGACTTTATATCTACTGTTTTAAAAATAGAAGTTCTTAATTGTCATCTATGGTTCCATGAAGAACCTTTAACATTCATGGAATCTTTCCACTGCACAAAAAGTTATTTAGAGTGGACAATACTTCTTTAGATGAATAAAATGTTCTTCACACAAAGAAAACAAATGGTTCTTTGAAGAAGCGTTCACTGAAAGGAGAACCCTCATAGGGGAACCCAAAATGGTTCTTCTGTGACTGTGAAAACCCCCTTTTGGAACCTTTATTTTAAACAGAAAAAGCATAAAAAGCCTGGCTAATGCACTCCCTTTATTCTTTATTAGCAAAACCAGTAGCAACTGTCAGGGTTCTGCCCTGACACTCCATTTGTCTTGTGTTTTGTTTCTTGTGTCTGTTGTCCTGTGTCAGCACATGGCCTAGTTTGTTTTTCTCAGCCATGTGCTTCTCTAGCCCCTCCTCCTTGTTTTCTGTTTACCACACCCTCTTGTTAGCCTTGTTGGTCTAATTGTGCTCCCCTGTTCCTCGTGTTTTCCTCCCAATTTATAGTGCCCCTTGCCCTACTGCCTTGGCCGGTCTGTGGGCATTCTTTTCCTCACTGTGTTTGTCTCTAATTATGTGTTCCTGTCTGTTTGAACTTGTGCTCTAGTCTTGCCCTAGTCTTGTCTCTTGTAATTCTATGTTTTTGTCTTGCTCCTTGTTTTTGGATTTGGTCTGTTTTTGTCTTTTTGCTTTTATTTTAGTATTCATTTAGTTCTTATTTCTTAATTCCTGAGATTATCAGTCCACTCTGCCCTTCCCTTTGTCAGTTAAACCAGTTCCAGTCACCTCCGAGTCGGCCAACACCTCTGCAGCTATCGGCGTCGGTCAAGTAAATTCCAGACCTCCCCGGTTTGACCAAGATTGCTGCAGTTATCCCTGATCCAGTAAAGTCAGTTTGAGCTGCGGCTGTTTCTGAATCCATCAAGCCAGTTTCAAACCCTTTTAAAGGGGTCATATGATGCGATTTCAAGTTTTCCTTTCTCTTTGGAGTGTTACAAGCTGATTGTGCATATAAGATCCCTGAAGTTCCAAAGCCAACAGTTTCAAAACCAAAGAGATATTCTTTATCAAAGTTAAGACTCTGCCACTCCCCCTCAAACACTCCTTCTAACAAGCCCCCACAGATCTACCTCAATTATGTGGAATATTAGCATAGGCGCCCCAAATGTTGCACTCAAAGAAAGAGGCTGGTTTCAAGGTACCGCAGTAGTGTTTGCTCGGAGCCCTGTCAGGGAGACGCTGTTTCCTAGGAGAAGCAACTTATTTTGCCTTCCAAAAGTAGATGTATTTCGGAATCTTTAGATCCCTTACAACAGAACAGCCAAGCATTTTAGGAACACAGTTTCGTGAACCTAGGAGAGGAGGGAATTCTGACTTTGCTATGACAATCTTGGTGTGTGTGTGTGGTGTGTGTGATTCTGTCTTAACCGTGGCTTGGGTACTGCAAACACATATTCATCACTGTGCCTGTCACGCGACTCTGTTCCCCTTTCGGGCTTTGTCTTTACATTTATTTTGAAAGATAAAGTTTGTGATTATGGTAAGGGGCGTTACATTCCGACGAGTGCTTGTGGTGTTCGCCAATCACAATGCACTGGGTCAGCTGGCCAATCAGAGCAGTCTGCGCTTGTCAAAGGAGGGGGCTTTTTTGTAGAAAACTAAGCGTTTGAGAGAGGTGTGGCATAGAGGACCTACAATAATGTACCGTATTTTTAAATGTGTTTTGTGTGTTTTTTTTTTTTTTTTTTTTTACATTAAAGCATGTCAACATTCTGTTACAACAAATACACCTAATAATTATCTTTAAAAAAAGCGTCATATGACCCCTTTAAGTCGACTGATTGCTGCTTGCATCCCCTGGGAGCATCCCAAACGAGTTCCAGACACTCCTAATGCCGCTTCACCTGCATGATTTTTAGCCCGATTTCCATCCGTCCGCCAAATGCCCAACATGTAGCTGTATCCGGATTCAAACACCACTGCTGTGTGAAATGAGTTCTGACTGAAAAGCACATCGGTGATAACCTACAGCCAATGAGAGACCAAGATACAGTGCAGAGGGAAGTTCGGGGAGGAGTTACCAGAATATCAGTATTTTAATAGATGTATGAACAATTATATCACACAGAAACGAGCACAAACATTTGCTTGACCAGCCACAACATCAGCATAACAGTTACTGCAAAATTCTTTACCTCCAACTCTCTTT